>OZ024909.1:62489313-62676067 GCA_964017125.1 Flabesymbios commensalis | reverse complement strand
GGCCACAATGTTATTTATTTTGTAATTGTTGCCTATTTTGTGGCTGTGTCTCGCTGACGCGACTGACAGTTTCAGCTGGGTGGAGATTATTGAGATTTGATAAATTTATGTTTTGAGTTAAAATCCTATCCCATATTTATCCAAACTTTGTCATTTGCACAGTCCCTTTTAAGTTTAATCTGACAGCTGCATAATATTTTTGTATGATAATTTTGTATCGTGATTTACTATATTATATAGTATTTTATATTATTTATACTTAGGTGGCTTCCATGCCAGCGACTCTTAATGGTAGTCATCCTTACATGTTATTTAATTTGTATTTTTTCAGTGTCATTTGTCGAATAAACATTCTTCTTCTTCTTCATCATAAATGTCTCAATCAGCTCATTCCGCTTCATTTGAATACATATATTATGAGTCTATGGCCATTATAAATATGTCGCTTCTTTTAGTGCGGGGACTGTCTTTAGACGTCAGAATCTGACGTCCACAAAGGAAAGGGTTAAACAGTTAAAGGTATAAACTATTGTTTTATTATTCATTACAAATGTAAAACGACCCACCAGTATTTGCAAATGTTTTTATTATATCACCAACCAGTTCAGGATCATTAATAGAAAAACATAATAAAAATCGCCTAAAATCCCATTAGTGGAAGGATGCCTAATTTGCGTAAATTCAAGATGCACGCCACTCCATTTGTGGACTACGTCGTACCATTTTTATGCATGATTCTTCAACAAATGAAATGGTGATTTGAGTGTTTTTTGTGGTAAAAGCACAGGCATATTAACCATTTAAACGCCAAATTATTTAATTAAAATTTTCATCCACTTTACGTTGTTAAAATTCAGATTTGGCAAAAGTGCATCTTGCCGCATCCGGTCTGAAAGTCATGACGTCCCTGGTTTACAGTGTGTAAGGTCACACCCATGTCAACTTGTCTGGGTTGTCTGAGTTGGCCAGGGAGGAGTATACTCATAGCGGTACCAGACAACTTGATAGATGAAGATGGCAAAATGGAGGTTAGATGTTTTCAAATCTTGTCGATGTCACGTTTTATGATTAAAGTACCTAGAAGGACTGGTGGTTAGAGGGTCAGAGTAAACCAGCTTATTGTAGCTTCTTGCAAAGGGCCATTGAGTTTTTTCATAATCCATCATAGTATCCCCTTACGACATAGTATACCCACACGGTCTAGATAATCAACATTCCTGGAAACATCGATATCATCTCACTATCAGCTACAGTGTTCATTGTGTGAGCGTTCATTGGGAGCCGTATAATGCGCTCGTCCGGCCTCGGTTTCACCATCAACCCATCCATTTCTCTGTCGCAGGGGAAAAGCTTCATCTCCCAGGATTTAGTCCATGAGCTAGACAATTTTCGGTACCATCTCAAGGGAGTAATAATTGTCAATGTATTTATCTGAAAGATATACATCTGTAGATCACAAAAATGTCTGGTGGCCGTGTAATAACGGTAGGTTAAAGTCTCAGAAAGACCTCGTTTGTGTCAAACGCCCAAAATAGTAATTGTCATAGTTACATAAGAATTGGCCAATCTTCTAGTGTGAGAAGTTGTGAGAAAGCAACATTTCAAAATGAGATTATTTGTGTCCGTAGTGCTAGCCAAAAGTTAAAAAAAAGGCCTATAAATGGATCTAATTTGCATATTCAAGATGATAGTCACCAGTATGTTGCAATTCATCATATCTCACTGACAAGTCATTATATTATCGTAAATAATGGCTCTATACTTAGGTTTTTCAGCATGGCGAATTCATTGCTGCCATTAGTTGTGTGCTTCAAGGTCAAGGTCATACACTGGGTCAAGGACAATCGTTGTAAGACAGATTAAATCTGCTTTAATCCGTGAAGACAAGCATTGCTGGGCACTGGTCATCTGGGGGTGAGACTTTAAATGCGAGGGTAGTGTACTTGGAATTGCCATACTTGGTTTATCATTGTGGATGATTAAGCTATTAAGCACAAACAAGAAAGTTTTATAGCGTAGCTGTGAGTCTATTTTTTATATTTCAAACTGTTTCCCTTGGAAAGTGACAGTATGCTATATCCCGCTATCCATCCACCATATGTTTGTAATCAATGCCTCTATGCCTATGTTTTGGGTTATGAAAATTCAGTTGGTGCTACTGGTTTTGCTATTCAGGGTTAAGGTTACATATCCAATTAAAGGTCACGGGACATTTCAAGACTTTTAGGGTTTTTGGTGTTGAAAACTCATTGGAGTGTCTACTATCACACATATATTTATCGTTTTAACGGGTTGTGCCATGGCATTAATTTAGAGCCAGGTTAAGGAAATGGAAACAGAACACTGCAACAGTTAGCCAAGGAAAAAAATTGAGCGTGGCAATAGCATCCAATATACGTCCATTAGTGAGGGAAAGTTAAGCGATTTTTTAGTAAAACCTAAAAGAAATACCTTACCAAAAAATTATTTTACCATTGTATAGTATAGGGTCTTAGCTAACTTCTGACAATTTGCTTACGCTCAACTGCCATTGGAGGATTTTTTACAGAGCAAACTGTAAGATGACCGAAATCGGTAATGGAACAAATTAAAACCAGACATATATGTTAATTTACCCTACATTTTATCAGAGCTGGGTAGACGGTTATGAGAGAGAGTCGGCTTTTTTGGATTTTACCCTGCTAAAAATCCTCCTATAAATATCCAGGGTAAACAAATTTTGTGTAGGTTGTCCACACCTTTTACAAGACCGTGGTACAGAAATATTTTGGTAAGGATTTGACTCAGTTTTTTTCTCTAACGTTCCCTGACTACATGTTTAGGCCTACATGCTATACCAATTTATCTACATGTGTATGGCCTATGGCAATCTTGGTAGATGTGATGAAACTCCTGAGTTTGATACTTTACAGTTTAAAAAGCAACACAATGTGCATGTGTCAAACGTTGTAGCAGAACTCGCCGTGAAGTAACACTGTCATCATATAATGCAGAAAAAATAGGTGCAAAAGTCAGTAAACCTGCTGGTCATACTTATGAGAGAGGCTCTGGCGGCGTACTAGCCTTTTACTCAATAAAAAAGTGAGCGATTGTGGAAAGAAACAACAAAAGATGTTAGAGGTGATCTATCACCCCTTATATGGTATGAATAATTCTGTCCTTATATGGGGTGATTGGCTATCATGTGACCCTCTCAGAGGGTCACATGATAACCAATCACCCCATATAAGGAAACACTTGTGCCCCATCTTGTGGCAACTTTGATTTATTTATCACAAATTAATTCATACTTTATAAGGGGTGATAGATCACCTTTAAAGTTGCAGACACTCTGTTTCAGCGAACAAAGAAACCAGAATTGCCAGACTGTGTTTCTGATCTAGAGCTAGCTAATAAGTTCAGTGAATATTTTATCAGCAAAATCTCTACCATTAGTGAAAATTTGAATGCATGTGCTCCTGATCCAACATATTCAACCTCGGAGCATGTCGAGAAGTCCACAAATGCCTCACTGACATCTTATACAGAGATCAGCATCAAAATCCTGCTCATCAGACCTATAGGTCGTACGCCCAATATCGCGAACCACGTTTTTCGTCATTTAAAAAATATTTTTATGCTGAAATTTTTTTTTTACTTCTATTCAACTTACTAACATGTCCGGCGAAAAATATTTTAACTTGGGAAATCCTTTCTTTGTTATGTATACCGATTTTCCCGAATTCCACTTAATATCGCCCACCGCTCTAATGAAGAATGACTGGCACCTGTCATCATACATTACAAAGAAAGGATCGGACGATGTAAAGTATTTTTTGCCGAAAAAACAGCAGAAATAGGCGCCGTATAACTTGGCAAGTTGAATGGTGTTAAAAAAAAAAAATTACTCACCAAATATTTTTTAAATGGCAAAAAACGTGGTACGCGATATTGGGCGTACGACCTATAGTACCAACATGGCTGTTGAAAGAACATTTGAAAGGTATGTTACCTGTGATCACAGACATTGTTAATTTGTCACTTTCTACTGGTGTGTTTCCAGATCAGGTGAAGTATGCTTCTGTGAAATCACTACTCAAGAAGTCATATCTTGATCGCAATCCATTGAAATTTTTTAGACCAATATCTAACCTCAGCTACTTGTCGAAACTCATGGAAAAGCTTGTGGATACGCGATTATCAGATTACATAGATGAAAACAATCTCTCCGAACTTACGCAGTCTGATTATAAATCAGGACACGAAAACCGCGTTATTGTGTGTGCAGAATAACATACTGAGGACAGTAACTGAAATGAAATGAATCAGGCTTTAGGCAACCTTTGTGTACATATAGGCTAAACTGGGCCAAGATAACTTTCCGAGGATCGTGAGATGAATGAGATGACACTGTCCTTCAGACACAGGATTCGAAATTCGAGCCCTGGCGGTCTGAGGCCGAGCACGCTACCTCTATAAATGATCATAAACCAGTGGCATTGGTTTTGCTCGATCTGAGCGCTGCCTTCGACACTATTGATCATAAAATACCTCTGAATTGTCTGCAAAGAAGACTAGGTTGTTGTACTCGAATGGTTTGAGTCGTATTAGACCTTGGGCCGACTTATAACCCCCCCCCCCCTCCCCCCTCCGAGTATTTTTGTAGACCATATTTTGTTTGAACCTTATTATGTACCAAGTTACTTTCAGGTGGTCTGCAGATTTTTTATACATGGATAAGGTCACCAGGGGTCATCAAAGTATGGTACCCTTGACCCGTAGGGTGGTATGCAAATCTGCGAATATACACACTGTCAGTGGAAATGGGTTCTGTTCAAAAATATTTTAAAAAATAGATTATTGGACCAGCACTTCCAATAAATCGGTCGGAACCCAACCCAAGTACACATGGTGACATGGGTTGGTGTTGGGTTTTATATGGGAGTTTCCCAAAGGTCATGGTAATGTCATTTCAAGGTCACATCAAGGTCAAATCAGCTAAAAATGGTTGAAAATAGCTTATTTTTGTTGTTTTTGCTAACATTATGTTCGCTTGGAATGTATATGATGGCTTGAAAAATACCTAGATCCCAATACGGACCTATACAGTAACACCCCGAAAGGTTGCAGGGATAACATTTAGGGTTAGAGGGTTTTTTACCCCCCCCCCTCTTTCTAGTCATCCTTGTGTCAATGTTGCGACGAGTCTTACAATGTGACGCATTGTAAGATCCGTCAATCAGATTCCAACGAAACTTGCGATAGCAAGTTCCGGTACCACATCTTCAAATCCGGTGCAATGCCAATGCTTGCTGCTCTGACTTGTATGGTAGGCCGTTAGGCCCATAACGCGTATAGTGAAACGCGTAAACGACGTCGCTTACGCGTAAACGAGTGTAGGATCAGCATCTGTCCACCCATACGTGTACATCTATCCTACTTCAGTGTATTTAGGAAAATATGGCTAACATATTGACGGTAAACTATTTTTAGAACTGCTCAAGGAAGAGACCTGAGCTGTGGGATGATGTGTTAATGGGATACCCTCTTGTCTGGCAGAGGGGGTGCACATGGAGGGGATGTAATGAGGAAAGAATTACAAGCTGCATTTCTTGTCCACCTGACATGCAGCTAACAGTAACACGGGTTATTTGCCCACCGCTATTTCAAAAGCAAAGACAGCGCTGTAGATATTGTAAAGCGGTTCACATTGTCCCCGCAAACATTGATATAGTGCCCTGTCAATGTTGCTCCACGGTCTACGACGGTGGCTCAACATTGACCCATCATCGGGTAAATGTCTCCTAGGCCTACTTAGACCGGGTGCCACCCGTAACCCCCCCCCCCTGGGGATTTTAACGGTGGTTATTTTTGAAGCCTCTAAATTTGGACCTATTGAAATCCGGTTGTTTACGTTTAAGCTGTTGGGGCTAAATATGCTAAAATATGCAAATTAGGCAGCCATTACCGAAAATCCAGATTCAAGCATTATCTCAGCAACTAATCAAGTTAGAATCCTAAAAACAGTGTCTATCATACGGTTTTCATGGTCAAAGAATGCAATAAAATATATCTAATTAGGATCAGAATAATAAATTAGCATAAAATATGCAAATTAGGCAGCCATTACGCAAAATCCAGTTTCAAGCAATATCTCAGAAACTAATCAAGTTAGATCCTAAAAACAGTGTCTATCATACGGTTTTCATGGTCAACGAATGCAATAAAATATATCTAATCAGGATCAGAATAATAAATTAGCATAAAATATGCATATTAGACAGCCATTACCGAAAATCCAGTTTCAAGCAATATCTCAGCAACTAATCAAGTTAGAATCCTGAAAACAGTGTCTATCATACGGTTTTCATGGTCACCGAATGCAATAAAATATATCAATTAGGATCAGAATAATAAATTAGCATAAAATATGCTAATTAGGCAGACATTACGCAAAAGCCAGTTTCAAGCAATATCTCAGAAACTAATCAAGTTAGAATCTTGAAAAAATGTCTTCCCTATGGTTTTCATGGACAGAGATTGCAATAAAATATATGTTATCAACATCATGAAAACATATTAGCATAAAATATGCAAATTAGCTAGTAATAAGTATTATAGAAAATCAGGTTTCAAGCAATAGGGGCCTATATCAAAGACATAACAACCAAAGAGTAAAACATAAAATATCTACACTACCATTTTTGTGGTCAACCTTTCATCTGAAAACATTTCAAGAGTTCCGAAATGTCCACATTACATGTAATATATAACATTTCAACTGGTAATTGTGTACACACATGTAGTTAAGGCGTTGTGAAATAGTAATTTGTGTAAAAAGACAAAACTCAAAGACGTATTATCGCCACACACGACCTCTCACTAAGCCCCTTGACCTCTCAATACCCACGACCAGTTTGAACGTTTATTTTTCATATTTTGATCTTTTAAAACAGCAGTAGACCCTGCTTTGTTTTCTTTACTATATTAGGGTAACCCTATAACCCGTATCTCGTGGAAATTACCTTTAATTAAAATGACACCTATTTACTGTATAAATATTTGGGTTTGGGCAACTATACTTATACGATAATACCAAAATGTGTTTTTTATTGTGATTTCTTACTTTGAATTTTTTATGGTTTCCAGCATGGTACCTTAACCTATAGTTACATGATTGTCCCATAATAGAGTGACCAATAAAATAAGCATGTGCCTGTAGCATTTTTTTTACATTCTGGTGCCGATTCAGAAGTGTGGGCTTCTTAATTATAGTTCAAATAATATGTAAAAGTTAATTTAAACCTAATGTTGATAAAAGGTTGCCCACATATCCTGCTAAGCTAGTTACCAGCATCGAAATATGAATATTAGGGATATCAACATGTTTATTAGTGACATCGGAAATAAAAAATAAACACATCGCCCGAACATATCGTGCACCTTCTGATTGCCAAAAAACTATGGCGTTGGTTTTTTCAGCCAAAAGCCTTATTATGAACATGGGTTTGCATAATTATTAGAAAGGTTACGTACACTATGCGTACTAGCTGGTAGTAACAAATTATCTAGAATTTTAATAAAAGAAAAATACTGTTTAAACCTATTTATCAGCACCTGGAGTTGAACCTGCTAATTATTAATCAGTGATAAATGTCGAGACATGCTTTGGGTTTGAGTCACATGAACTCAAAAGTCATCAAGAAGACTATCATTTTTCAAGCCCTTCGTGATTTCTGAGATTATTTTATGCCCATACCTTCTAAATGCCACTGGCATGATGAAACTATTATTTTATCACACCTTGGTTAGATATAACTGATCTTTAATATAGGAGTTAATTGGTTATTACATGCATGATGTAATAATAAATCCATATTTGTTCATTTAAGTTATTTTTTTATTTAAATTTATTTACATAACATCTTCTACTGACATAACTATGGTGATTTTAATGTGTGATTCTTGGGATAAATAACTAGAGTTGAACAAATAGATACAACCAGTCTTTTCTGATATTAAATTTACTGTGTAAAATGACCCATTAATTGTTCTTGTCCTAATATCTTCAGTGCATACTAGCAGATATTAAATAAATATATAATAAGTTGTCTAAATATTATTGTTTTTAAAAATCCCGCCCATGGGGAGGGGTAGGGGATGTTTTTCCATTTCTGGTTTTCATATACACATAGCACGAAAAACGTGTAATTTGGGATTTGAAAAGGCATTATATATTATAATGAACCCCATATTTGTTAATCTATTTTATTTTCTTGTTACTTAACATCTTCTAGTAACATAACTAGTGTTTATTCCATGGAACACATACCTGGAGTTAAAAAAACAATCACAGCATGTCTTCTAGGAAATTAAATTTACAGCTTATAATTCAGGGGGTACATATGTTTGATGACCCGTTATTTATTCCAGCCCCAATATTTTGAGTGCAAACAAGCAGATATAGAGCAGATAAACAATAAGGTGTCTAAAAAATTATTGTCTTAAAAAATCCCGCCCAGGAGGAGGGGGTGGAGAAGGTTTTGTTTATCTGGTTTTCATATACACGTAGCATAGAGGGCGTGCAATTTGGGATTTAAAGGGTTATTACATGTATTAATAAACCCCATATTTGTTTTGTTTTTTATGTTAGTTTTACATAACATCTTGTAACAAGACTAGTGTTTAATTCTTGGAATAACTACCTGTAGTTGAGAAAATATATACAACATGCCTTTTAGTAAATTAAATTTACCGCTTAAAATTCGAGGGGGTACATTATGTTTGGTGACCCAATATTTCTTCCTGTCGCAATATTTTGAGTGCAAACAAGCAGATATTGAATGGATATTGAATAAGGTGTCTAAATATTATAGTCTCAAAATACCTCGCCCCGGAGGAGGGGGTAGAGAGGGTTTTCATTTTAGATTTTTATGTAAACGTATCAAGCAATATGTGGAATTTGGGATTTAAAGGGTTATTACATATATTGATAAACCCCATATCCTTTTATTTTTCTAAATTTCGTCTTACATAGCATATTCTTGTAACATAACTAGTGTTCAATTATTAGAATAAATACCTGTAGTTGAAAAAATATATACAACATGCCTTTCAGTAAATTATATTTACCGCTTAAAATTCAAGGGGGTACATATGTTTGATGATCCAGTATTTTTTCCTATCTCATATCTCAATACTTTGAGTTCAAACAAGCAGATATTTAATGGATATTGAATAAACTGTCTTAAAATTATCGTTTTTAAATATCTCGCCTTTGAGGAGGGGGTTGGAGAGGGTTTTCAGATTAGATTTTCATGAAAACGTAGCAAGCGATATTTGGAATTTGGGATTTAAAGGGTTATTACATATATTATTGAACCCCATATTTTTCTATTATTATTATTATTTTCGTCTCACATAGCATCTTCTTGTAACATAATTAGTGTTTAATTATAAGAATAAATACCTGCAGTTGAATTAAATACACAACATGATTTTAAAAAAAAATTTTTACCGCTCTAAATTCAGGGGGGTGCATATGTTTGATGACCCAGTATTTTTTTATGCCCCAATATTTTGAGTGCAAACAAGCAGATATTGAATAGTCATATAACATGGTGTCCAAAAATCCCCAGGGGGGGGGGGGGGTTTCATATCTGGCCCATGGACTAACTTGTGAACTAGTCTAAAATAACAAACGATATAGAGTATCAGTGAGTATGTAAGTATTGCCATTCGTGTCGTTGTACGCCAAAAACCTTAATATTAACATGGGGATTTAAACGCTGTCTTTATAGGTGAATATATCATTTGGATAGGGTTAAATAATATAACTACTCTCACATTTTTCATGAAATTGTTTATCTCAGCGCAGGCTATAGTCCCCCTGGTACAGAGCAGACCCGTGTCTAGGAATTTTTAAAGGAGGGTGGGGTGGGTGGGATTTTGGACTGCAGGGGTATTTTTGAAGTTAGTAAACTACACCCCCTGTAAAAAAATGCTAGAATTGATATTTAGCGTTTGGCGAAGCGAGACACAGGTCAGGATTTTTATTTTTTTTAGCTGTAGATTTGAGCAATATGGTTGATTCTGGAGGATGTTGGCGGGGTGAAATTTCAGCTTTGTGGTCAAAGGGACGCTGTTGAACCCTCCCAAATGACGGGCCTGATACACTGTCCATACAAAACACACATAATACCTTTGTTTTTATTTTTTGCTAAAATTATGTTCACTTAAGATGTCTATAATGGCTCGAAGCATTCCTGGACCCAAACACGGACATATGCCAAAACACCTCAAGAGGTTACAGGGATAATAAAAGGGTTGGAGGGTTTTTCTACCCCCGTAAAATCACCCTCGCGTCTCCCCTGTCTGATATGGCAGAAATGGACCAAACAACACACTGATGTTTTGTTTCGATTAAAGGCCAGTATACATTAATTGCATCTGATGGAGTCCCAAGTACATGTATATTTTAAAATGAGTTGGGGTTGGATTCCACATGGGTGCTACCCCAAGGTCAGGGTAAGGTCATCTCAAGGTCACAGCTGCAGCAAGGTCAAATCAGCTCAAAACGAATGAAAATAGCTTGTTTTTTGTTGCTTTTGCTACAAGTATGTTCCCTTGGGATGTCTATAGTAAAACATACTATAATTAAATTATGTCCATCATGATATCTTCAAATGGGGATTTTATGATGCGTTTGCAAGAAGGATCATTTGGATATTATTATTAAATATAATCTTACATGATAATAAATATTCACTACTAGATAAGGCCTGTTTTTTTTTGTTTTTTTTTACCTCTTTATTCCCACTCCCTGGCAGGCATATTCTGTTGGTTAACTCAATTGACTTGGTCAACTTCTCATACGTGAAATCATCAAACCTTTTCAAATAGTCGAAACTGGTAAACTGAAGTCCACGCGGACAACAAGAGTAGAATCAGGAGACAGCATCATTATCATAGGAAATTTTGCGTAGATTCCATAAATCACTGTCTCCAAGCTGAAATATTGTCCGCCCATAGTCAAATTAACCATTTACAAAATGGCTGCCAAGAGGTTATCGTAACAAAATATAATCTTAATAAACGGCCTAAAATTCCATTTAAACCCTCTAATATTACAAATCTATGGATGCACAAATCATTGCTGGCATTACTTTTGCTTTATTGCTCATGTAAATTGTTAAAATTTAAAATGGTTGACAAAATGGCTGCCAAATGGTCTTTCTATCATAACCTGTGTATTATTTCAGCGGATTTGATTAATAATTTGGGAGAATCGTTCTCATCGTGTTAAAAGCACCAAATGTGTTACAGAGGTGGACTAGAGTAACTATACGTATCCATATTGGAAGCAGAACCACCTTGTAGCTGTACTTCATGAGCTTTGTTCAGGGCATTTTCAATCCCCTTTTTTTCAATTAATCTAAGTTATTATTTGAAAAAAAAAGTTTCACCAGAAATATCCACAAAAATGTTTATGAATGCTTTTAGCAGCTTATTTAGTCAAGAAAGGGGCAGATACATCAGGTGCGTGGGGGGGGGGGGGGAGGGGATCGCACCCCTTTTTTTGACAAATTAATTTAAAAAATGCCATAAATCGAGTAAAATAGCTCAAAATGTGATTAAAGCTATAAATTTTGCAGGAAGCTGTACAATGGTATACTAATATAGGGGAATAATCTAGTAACTGTAGAGAAAAGACTTCGTCAAGGGCATTTTTCACCCACCCATATTTTTTTCAAAAAAGTTGTAAGTATTTTTAAATATTATGTTTCACCAAAGATATCTACAAAATTGTTTATTATTGCTTTTAGCAGTTTATTTAATCAAAGCAGTGGTGGATCCATCGCGCGTTTTTTTCGACCAATTATTATAATAACCCAGTGGGCAATTTACGTCAAATCAACGTTGCACAACGTTGATTTTTGGTTGTGTTATAAAATAACGTAAATTCAACGTCGCTTTGACGTTAAGATACAATGTTGTAGTTTGGCTACATTTTAACGTTATTCTAACGTTTATTTTGCAACGAATTTATAATTTGACGACAAAACAACGTTATCCCAACGTTTCCTCACAACGATTTTGGTTGCATATCTACGTTATTCTTACTTGATATATACTCGGTACCGTTATAAAATTACAAAAAAAACACGTTGTTTCAGCGTTGCGTTACAACATTGTATTTGTGTTAAATATTAACATTATCCTAACGTTGATATTTGAACAATATATTAACGTGACCAAGAACTGACGTTGCGCCAACATTGCATTTATGACGTTTCACTTTAGTAACACCTTAACGTTAGCATAACGTTCATAATTGTATAATATTTTAACATAACCAAGAACTGACGTTGTGCCAACATTGAATTTATAACGTTTTACTTTGGTTACACCTTGACGTTAGCACAACGTTGATAATAGTATAATATTTGAACATAACCAAGAACTGACGATGTGCCAACATTGCATTTATAACGTTTTACTTTAGTTACACCTTAACATCAGCGTAACGTTGATAATTGAATAACATCTAAACATAACCAAGAACTGACGTTGTGCCAACATTGAATTTGTAACGTTTTACTTTAGCTACACCTTACCGTTATCATCAAGCTGTGGGTGTATTTTTTGTAAGCTTATGAAAAACAGGGAACATTTTAATTGACATGCACAAAAAAGATTTAAAATTTGTATTGTGTTTTCCCTCTATTATTGGAGAATTGTAAGTTTCGTTGCAACGAATCTTGCCAATCCTAGTGGATAAAGCGTCCAAATGGACATTTATTAATGCTTTCAAATTCATATTGTCTGTCCCTTTATTAAATGAGAATTGTAAGTTTCGCTACAACAAATCTTACAATTGTTTTTCCCCTCTATTATTGGAGAATTGTCAGTTTCTTTGCAACGAATCTTGCAAATCCTAGTAGATAAAGCTTTGGATAATTTTTATGTTTCTTTCTAAGAAACCATATACATTCCAAATTGACATTTGTATTAATGCTTCCAAATTCATATTGTTTGTTCCTTTATTAAATGAGAATTGTAAGTTTCGTTACAACAAATCTTACAATTGTTGGTATATTAAGCTGTGGGTGTATTTTTTGTAAATTAAGACACAGTGAAGATTCTAATTGACATACATAATAAGGAATTAAAATTTGCATTGTTTTTTCCCTCTATTATTGGAGAATTGTAAGTTTCGTTACAACAAATCTTGCAAGTCCTAATAGATGAAGCTTTGGATATTTTTTATGTTTCTTTCTAAGAAACCATAAACATTCCCAATTGACATATTTATTAATATTTCAAATTCATATTGTTTGTCCCTTTATTAAAAAAAATTGTAAGTTTCGTTACACCAAATCTCACAATTGTTGGTATATTAAGCTATCAGTGTATTTTTTTGTTTACTTATAAGACACCATGAACATTTTAATTGACATACATAATAGTGATTTTTAATTAATATGGTTTTTCCCTTTATTAAAGGAGAATTGTAAGTTTCGGTACAACAAATCTTACAATTGCTGGTCAAGCTGTGGGTGTATTTTCTGTAAGCTTATGAAAAACAGGGAACATTCTAATTGACATACATAATAATGATTTAAATTTGTGTTGTGTTTTTCCTCTATTATCGGAGAATTGTAAGTTTCGTTGCAACGAATCTTGCAAATCCTAGTAGATAAAGCTTCCTAATTGACATATTTATATTTTCTTTAACATTCATATTGTCTGTCCCTTTATTAAAAGAGAATTGTAAGTTTCGTTACAACAAATCTTACAATTGTTGGTATATTAAACTGTGGGTGTGTTTTTTGTTTATTTATAAGAAACCATGAACATTGTAATTGACATACATAATAATGATTTTTAATTTATATGGTTTTACCCTTTATTAAAAGAGAATTGTAAGTTTCGGTACAACAAATCTTACAATAGGTTTCCAAGCTGTGGGTGTATTTTTTGTAAGCTTATGAAAAACAGGGAACATTCTAATTGACATATAAATTTTGTATTGTGTTTTTCCTCTATTATCGGAGAATTGTAAGTTTCGTTGCAACGAATCTTGCAAATCCTAGTAGATAAAGCTTCCAAATTGACATATTTATAATTGCTTTCAAATTCATATTGTCTGTCCCTTTATTAAAAGAGAATTGTAAGTTTCGTTACAACAAATCTTACAATTGTTGGTATATTAAGCTGTGGGTGTGTTTTTGTTAACTTTTAAGAAACCATCAATATTTTAATTTACATACATAATAACGATTTTTAATTTATATAGTTTTACCCTTTATTAAAGGAGAATTGTAAGTTTCGGTACAACAAATCTTACAATTGTTGGTCAAGCTGTGGGCGTATTGTTTGTAAGCTTATTAAAAACAGGGAACATTCTAATTGACATACATAATAATGATTTAAAATTTGTATTGTGTTTTTCCTCTATTATTGGAGAATTGTAAGTTTCGTTACAACGAATCTTGGAAATCCCAGGGGATAAAACTTTGGATATGTTTTATGGTTGTTTCCAAGAAACCATAAACATTCCAAATTGACATATTTATTAATGCTTTCAAACTCATATTGTCTGTCCCTTTATTAAAAGAGAATTGTAAGTTTCGTTACAACTAATCATACAATTGTTGGTATATTAAGCTGTGGGTGTATTTTTTGTAAACTTAAAGGACACAGTGAAGATTCTAATTGACATACATAATTACAAATTAAAATTTGTATTGTTTTCCCTCTCTATTATTTGTATAATGTTTCCTGTTGCAGAATACCCTCTGGATGCTATGCAAATGTTCTCATGATAAAAACAAATCGGGAATACTTTGAGAAATTTTCACCGGGAACATTCTTAGAACATGCCTATAATATTCCCTGGTGCAGAATATCCCTCGAACGTTGTGCAAATGTTCTCATGACAAAAACAAATCGGGAATACTTTGAGAATTGTTAAAATAAAAACATTCGTAGAACATGTGTATAATATTTCCTGAAATAGAATATTTCCCGAATGTTATGCAAATGTTCTCATATAACAATACCAAATCGGGAACATTTTGAGAATTGTTAGCAGAATGTTTTGTGTTAGCTGGGTAGGCCCTATTAGACCCAAAATTACCCATGAGGCATATATAACTCACAATATCAATTTCAGTCTCTATCTTTAAAAATTCTATGTCTGACAGTCGTTATTCACTCTGTAGACGACGTGTATTTAATTAATATCTAAAATGTTATAACAAGCCCAGCTCCCCCTAGGCCTAGGCCCTACATTGATCCACAGTCAGGCCCTATAGATCTGCTGAATCTTGAACAAAGGCCGGTTCCGCCGTCGCCGAGTCTGGAAATAGACTCGAGGGATCTGGAAACAGATAGACAGTCCGCCGCTGATAAGTGATATAATTTGGGCTGCTCCGCTTGGCAATTCAATGCGGGCTTATTAGTACGAGAAGGTGCGGTCACTCGTCTTGGTCTTGACCATTGTTCCCCATCATCATCAGCATCACCACAGGGTCAGCGATCTGAGACTCTTCGAAGTTGAGTCTGGGGTGTACTGAGGAGAAGCAGAAGAATCAGGGAGTTTTTGGCAGGCAGATTTTTAAAGTGAGGAAATCGGCTCGGCACTCATTGCTTCTAACCCAGCAAACACGACACGTTGGAACAATGATGTTCTAATGTTGGACCAGCGTCTCTGTCGTTGGGCCGGCATTAAAACATCATTATTTCAACGTGTCGTGTTTGCTGGGAAGATACATTTGCTCCTTGTCGGGAGATGGTGAGCGATTGACAATGTCGAAAGGTCCGCGCAGCCCTATTCGGGGATAACTAATCTATACCAAACAAACAAACAAACAAACAAACAAACAAACAAACAAACAAACAAACAAACAAACAAACAAACAAACAAACAAACTACTGAGGGCGCTTTTTTATTTAATTTAATGTTTAAAGAATTGAAACTAGCCCCGCTCTCCTCTTGGCCTAGCTTCTGGGCGCCCACATAAAAAGTCGGTCTTTGCAGCCAGTGTCTGAGTGCTGGATATTAAAATGTTGTGTGAGACCTTTATTCCTAGCAAGTGAACTTCCAGCTGTACGATAGACTGATTGTTTAACAGTAATATTTGGGAATCCGCTACCGAATCATACAATCCTAAATTATTGTAAGTTTGGTTGATTGTAAGAACCGCTGCAACATCAACACTGTCTCATATGGCATAATGGACCAAATAACACACTGATATTTTATTTTGACCAATGCAAATTATACATCAATTACATCTGATAAGGCCTAACCCAAGTATACATGGTGAAATGGGTAGGGATTGGATTTCACAGGGTTGTTACCCCAATGTCAAGGCAAGGTCATGTCAAGGTCACAGCAAGGTCAAATCATCTCAAAATGGGTGAAAATAGATTATCGGACAAGCACTTCCAATAAATCGGTCTGAACCCAACCCAAGTACGCATGGTGACATAGGTTGGTGTTGGGTTCATAGGAGAGTTATCCCAAGGTCATGGTAAGGTTATCTCAAGGTCACAGCAAGGTCAAATCGACTCAAAATGGTTAGAAATAGCTTATTTTTGTTGTTTTTGCTAACATTACGTTCACTTGGAATGCATATTATTGTTTGAAACATACCCAGAACCAAACACAGACCTACACCAAAACACCCCCGAGAGGTTACAGGGATAACATACGGGTTGGAGGGCTTTATTACATCTCCCCTCCTCTTCAAATCACCCAAGTGTGTCAAATGGACCAAATAACACATTGATGTTATATTTTGACCATTGACCAATATACATTAATTACATTTGATAAGGCCCAACCCAACCATACATGGTGAAATGGGGTTGGGGTGGGATTTCACAGGGTTGTTTCTGCAAGGTCATGGAAAGGTCACCTCAAGGTCACGGCAAGGTCAAATCAACGCAAAACATGTGAAAATTGCTTATTTTGGTTGTTTTTTCTACACTTATGTTCAGTTTAGATGTCTATGATTGCTTGAAACATACCTACAACCCAACACAGAATATACCAATACACCTCAATAGATCAGAGGAATATAATAAAAGGGGTTGGAAGGGTTACACCCCTTTAAATCACCCTTGTGTCACCCCTGTCTGATATCGCAGAAATAGACAAAATATAGCACACTGATATTATGTTTTGACGAATAATAAAAATCCGATGAAGCCCATCTCAAGTACACATGGTGACATGGGTTGGGGTTGGGGTCGGGCTTCATAGGGGAGTTAGCCCAAGGTCATGGCAAGGTCATCTAAAGGTTACAGCAAGGTCAAATTATCCATAAAACAGTTGAAAATTACTTATTTTTGCTGTTTTTGCTACAATTATGTTCACTTCAGATTTCTGTAATGGTTAAAACCCGGCTATTTCTGCTACACTTATGATACTTATATATTCAGATATACATGTAGCAAGGATGTTATATAGAGTTATCTAGCTCTTGGGTGTATGGATATCTTTGTTGTCATTGTCAACTCCCCGGCATTGTAAATGGCGGTAGTATCATGGTTACTAAATAGCTATTTTGACACTTTTAGTGTGAATAAAAAGATCGATGGTGTGGTAACATTTATCAATATCAATAACATTTATCAATATATTCTATCTTGTGATACCTTGTTGGAATCATTGGAATTATTATTACTATATATACAAAATGAGGATGTTGCAACAATTTGAAGGTCACGACATGGTCAAAATTTGCATGTATTACGATGATTAATATTTTAAACCACTTTCTTTGACATTTTACCGTTTTTGCCGTATGAGAAATGTTGAAATGTATTGTATATATTTGCTCTATATTGATGGTCAATATATCCCAAAAATATTTATAAGCTTAAACGCGAACTGTCCGTCACTGTTACCATGACAACCTGTCTGAAATATTTGGTGTTCAAGACATTTATGAGAAAAAAGGTACTTTGAACATTCTAAAAAACTAGCCTCGTTTCTAATGCTTTATACTCGCCGGTTCGTTTATTCAATTTAAAATGTTGCTCCAGGTATTTACGTTACCGTTGCTACATAATACTTATTACCATGTTTATGTCATCAGATCTACATTTAAAGGACGATTTCCATAAACAGTCCATCTATAATTAACGCTGATAAACGTTATTTGCATCTTCCACAAACACGAGCACGCAGTGCAATACCTTGCTTTATCAAGCATAGCGTCCAATTATTTTAAATAGCGAGATACCTTGAATGTCGGGCATCCCAAGACTGGCCAATCAGACAGCGCTTGACAACTTGCTGGGAGCAAAGCTTGCTCGTTTCCGTTGGTATGATAGATCAGATAGATAGATAAGCTCGGAATCTCAGGCTGATGTCATTGTGAGAAGGGGGCGTGGCGCAATGGGTACAGCGCCTGGCTGCCTCGCCAGTCATGCATGTATCCCGGTTTCAAACCCCGGTGTTCCCGTGTGGGGTTTTCATAGAAACAGCATTGTTTCTCCCTTCTCAATGTGACTAGGCGATTACGTTAATGGCGGCCTCGTCACGTTAAGGTTGAAACAAGTGTGTTTACGTTAATTTCGCGCATGGCCCTGCGCTGCGTGCTTCTCACACTGATGTCATTTTGTTTCGAGCTCCCTGATGGCGGCCACTATATGATTAGTGGCCGCCATGACGAAATTCGGTACACCTCGCTGTCCAAAATGAGAGCTTCCCAACTTGTCTATATAATACATCTAGCAACGGAAACAGGTAGCTGTGCATGAGAGATGAACAAGAGGTCAATTCTTTGTGACCTTTTATGACCTTTTTATAAACCGGAAACATCCAATGAGGTTTGAATCTCAGACACACCCCCAAGATGACCACTTAGACAAATATAACTGATTATAGTTCTCGATACGAAGGGAATATGGTTATTTGCTGCTATGCAATATAACGTCACAGTCATGATTATTAGCACAATGTGATGGCGCAACGTCAGTGACGGATCCAGCATAGGGCGTACCCGGCGTACGCCCCCCCCCCTTATCGGTGAAAATATTGCATTTTCATGCATTTTTTGAAATAAAGTGAAGCTAACACCCCTTTTTTCAGCCAAAATGTGGCTTACGCTCCCTCGTCTTGCACGTTCTGGGTACGCCATTGAACGTCATGTATCGTCATTTAGGTAAATTCTCGAAAATTAGGCCATAACAAAAAATAAACTTTATACCATAATTAGTAGAATACTTGTACAAAATTTATTAATATACTAGTATGCAATCCGACAATTATTTGGACAAGGATAACGATAAAACCGGTCATTGAGCTATGAAATATTCAGAATCTCGTATGGTTTTCTATTGAAAGTTTCCGATGATGTATTTATAAAGAACTCACAAGTCATATGGTTTGACCAGAAATGCATCATCGTACATGTATTATGCATTTATGGTTTGACGCTACTTCACATACAAATTTAAAGACACTGCATGTTTACCATGCAATGAATAAAATACATAGATATATGGGAATCTGCGGGCTTAGTATTACTTTGCGTCTTTCGAACTCTTTCATATTATAATTGGAATTATTAATGCTCGAATATAAGTGCATTTATTTTCGAAAAATAACTGTATCTTCAAATATAATAACATGCATGTTTATGAGTGGGAATAATGAACTCATCAGAGTTTTGCAATATTTAGCTCTTAGTGCCATAACCCGCTACCTATCGGTCACAAAGGCTCCCCACGATATTGAATCTTTACGAACCTGCGATCTCAGACATTCCAAGCAGTCATCTTTAACCACTGCACCCGTCCTACTACAGATGATATATGAGCATAATTTTATATCATATTCGGTCATAACTAGATGTGACTGGGTCAGGCTTAAAAGTCTATTTAGGACCAAATAAAGGTTTTTGTCATAGAAATATAGGCTTTTATTGATCGATTTGTTTTTATGTTTTTATGTTTTCCAGATAAAAAAATCTTATGCTTGGCGTGAGGACATTGCTATTTTTATATTGTACACTGGTGAAATGTTGAAATAACAATTGTATGATTTGTCTCATCAGCGCTGATCCTTAGATGCAGTATGAGCTGGTCTCCTTAGTGGATCCGGCTAGTGCTGGTCGTTTTAGTTGATCCATTCAGCGCTGTTATTCTCATTGGATCCAGCCAGCGCTGGTCCACCTAGTGGATCCAGCAGGAGCTGGTCCTTTTAGTGGATCCAACCACTGCTGGTCATCTTAGTGGATCCAAACAACTTGCGTCCTCTTAGTGGATTCAGAGATCACTAATCCTCTTAGTGGATCTTAGTAGATCTAACCATCACTGGTCCCCTTCGGGGGCTTGTTAAGTTAAAAAAAATAAAAAAATCAGAGAAAAAACTCGGGATTGGTCAGACTACAACCCACCCACCCTTCTGTCCAATTTTTTTTTAACATTTGGAAACATGAAAAAAACACAAAAAACACAAAAAAAGACAAAATCCCCCCTCCCCCCAAAAAAACGAGTTGGGGCTTGATCCACCCACCCACTTCCGAGTTTTTCTCGGATTTTATTATTTTTTTAACTTGACAAAACCCCTTAGTACTTCCAGATAGTGCTGATGCCCTTAGTGGATCCTACCAGCGCAGATCCTTTTAATGGATCCAGCCAGCACTGGTACTGGCCAAAGTGGTCCGTAGTGTAGAATGGCCCGTTTGTGAGGCGGTCCAACACAGGGTCTCCACTATGTTTACACTATATGAGCAAACCCCGCTACATATCACAAAATCAACTTCCCTCTAGACCTCTCACAAATTTATTTTAAAATTTATATATCCGGGTTTTTTGTCCTAACAAAATGATATACCAGGTCTAAAACATCAATTTAGAACATTTTTTGGAAATAAATAGGTAAATGCATCAAGAACACACATAGAATACGTTACATTTTTAGTGCTTAATTTTTTTCTAAAATATGTGATATGCATTAAGCATTTCTAACAATAGCTGTATTATCCATATTGTGAGTTGTTTGTACTTTATTACGAAACAGTGTACTTCATTACGCAACAAAAGCAAAACAAGTTTGCAAATTACGTTACCAAAATACTGTACGGAATGTTTCGTATTTTGTGTAACGTATTCTGTCTGATGTCCTGGAGCAGGTACAGAGGCAGGTCCGCAGAGTGATATTGCCCGAATCCAGTTACCATATTACAGCGAAGTCAGACATATCACAGAACTACCGACCCTGTCTGAGCGACACAGAAAACGATGTTTAAACTTTGCCAGTGGGCTTGCCAAAAGCACTGATTTTGGCAAATGGTTTAAACCATCACGCAAGCGCAAGTGTCATCTCCTCAATCTCCGTAATAATAACAATCTGTCCACTATGCCTACCAAGTCTGGTCGTTTCAGCTCTAGTATATTCACGTTTTTTTATTAAATTGTTGAATAATGTTTAATGTATATACTATATTTTACCCAGTCATTGGGCATGCAGATCATGTGTGTCCGGAAAATGCCTTTTTAACTTACTTAACTTATCAATTTAATATCATTTAATTCAATTTAATATCGCATCATTTTGGCTGCCAGGTTTTTTTTAGTTGAATAAACACCAATTATTATTATTATTATTAAATTAACTAAGGGGTCATTTATCTTCAAGATCTATGTAACCTATTCTGTTTTCTTAACAAAATAAATAGTGTCTGCTTCTTTCTATTGGTTATTGCAAGAGTATTGATGTTAGTATCACATAATTTTTATATGTATTCTTATATATTTTCGCTAAAGTGCATATTCATAACACAGAAGGGAACTTTGATTGATCTTTGATTTTTTTGCAGATAAAAACTAGCAAACTCAAATGTAACATATTTTGTGGCGACTTGAACATAAATTCAATTTAACAAGGGACAATATACTACTTTTGGGAATTAGCTTTATTAATACAATCACTACTACATGCTCATCAAATTTTAATAATTTATCTTTTAAAAACTGTACCCACTCATGAACAGTGACATGCCCGGGGGAGCAGCTCCCCGTAAAGCTAGCTTCCCATCTGTGAAGATGAGATTTGCAAACCACCCCTAAACACTGCAAGTGAAATTGAAAAATGACCCCCAAACACTGCAAGCTCACTTGAAAAAAGCCTCTTTTTTTGCTTGCCATTGAGTGAAGGTTGAAAAAACAACCCTAATAACGTGTTTTCTCCTCCAGGAAGCCAGCTTTATGGGGAGTAGCTCCCCCGGTTTGTCATGTCGAAGATGAAAATGTATTTATTTTATTTATCCATCTATTTATTTGACTTTAAAATTTGTTTATTTGTTTAAAACATGCGAAAAAAAGGTAAAATATCATTGAGTAATTTTATCCTACATGCTATTAACTTTGGTTGAGGGAAACAGACCTTCTGGCCATTGGTCAAAACATAACACTCACATTGTTATTTTGCCTATTTGTCCTATATCATATAGGGGTATTATAGGCCTAAGGGTGAGTTGATAAGGGTAAACCCACTACAAACCTGTTATTACCGATTTAATCTATTGTGGTGTCTATGGTATAGACCCAGTGTCTAGGTGGGTTTCAACGATTCATTCAACTTTTTTATGTATCGCGCCAAAATTAATATCATATATTTACTTAACTAGTAGCTCAGAAGAGTCTAAAAACAAGGTAACTGCGGCCAAAATTCCCGAATATCTTTATTTGTTTTTATAATATGCATAATAACTGTAAAACAGTGCGAGATAGCTAAACTATTACCATGGAACATATGTTCAGTTTCGAGAAGGGATATGTCTATTTTTCTATATCAGACAGGGGTGATTTAGGCCCAAGGGTGAGTTGATAAGGGTAAAACCCTTCCAAACCTTATATTACCCATGTAATCTCTTGGGGTGTCTGTGGTATGGACGCGGTGTCCAGGCGGATTTCAACGATCACCGACATTTGAAGTAAACATAAGCAATAAAAACAAGCTTTTTTCAACTTTCAGTTGATTTGACCTTGCTGTGACCTTCAGATGACCTTGCCATGACCATGTGGTAACTCCCCTATGAAGCCCGATCCCCAACCCATATCACCATGTGTACTTTGGATGGGCTTTATCAGATTTTTAACTGTCCATCGATCAAACATAAAATCAGTGTGTTATATTTGGTTCATTTCTGCCATATCAGATAGGGCTGACACAATGGTGATTTGATGGGGTATAACCCCTCAAACCCTTTGATTGCCCTGTTACCTTTTGGGGCGTTTCTTGGTATTAGTCTGTGTTGGGGTTAGGTATGCTTCAAGCCATCATAGACATTTCAAGGGAACATAACTGTAGCAAAATCAACAAAAACAAGCTATTTTCACTGATTTTGAGCTGATTTGACCTTGTTGTGACCTTGAGATGACCTTATCATGACCTTGGGGTAACTCCCCTATGACACCCAACCTCAACCCATGTCACCATGTGTACTTGACTTCATCAGGTGGTGTAATTATTGCATACCGGCCATTGGTCGAAACATAACATCAGTGTGTTATTTTGGTCCATTTCTGCCGTATCAGACAGGGTTGACACGAGGGTGATTTCACGGCGGGTAAAAAACCCTCCAATCCTTATATTATCCCTGTAACCTCTTGGGGGTATTTTGGCATAAGTCCATGTTTGGGTTCAGCTATGCTTCGAGCCAGCAAAGACATCTCAAGTGAACATAATTTTATCAAAAACAACATAAAAAGCTATTTTCAACTGTTTTGAGCTCATTTGACCTTGCTGTGACCTTGAGATGACCTTACCATGACCTTGGGGTAACTCCCCTGTGAAGCTCATCACCAACCCATGTCACCATGTCCACATTGGTTGGGTTCGGACCGACTTAATGAAAGTGCTGGCCATTGATTCAAATATCAATTTTACCCCTTTCCAGTGACAGTGTGTATATGACACATTTTTATACCACCCTAATGGTCAAGGGTACCATACTTCGATGACCCCTGGTGACCTTATCCATGTATGAAAGATCTGCAGACCACCTGAAAGTAACGTGGTACATAATAAGGTTAAAAAAAAATATGGTCTACAAAAATACCCAGGGGGGGGGGGGGGGGTTCGACTTTCAGCCCATGGTCTATATGTAAGAGACAGCAAGCAGTGTATTTTTTTATTAATGACATTCCATCACCACCCGTTGAAGGCAAGTATGGGGCACCACAGGGTTCTGTACTGGGCCCCAAACTGTTCACCTTATATAACTAATAATGAAACATGTAAGCCTACATTGAATATTTGTGTGTGTATAATGTGTTTTATGATATTTGCTGCTTTGTTTGATTTCCTTTCATTTGGAGGTCTTGTATTGTATTTCTAATTCCATTGATTATGTAGTTTAATATGCGCAGTTAATCAAATTGGATGTTTTGGTTGATGTTGGTTAGGAGAGAGGACGGACCACTACTAAGCAGCATCAACTTGATTTTCTACTACTGACCACTACTAAGCAGCATCAACTTGATTTTCTTTATTTGATAATTGCATTGTACTCTATATTTGATTGGGTATAGGTACTATTTTCCTCACCAATTGCTGGCATCGCTTGTCGCTATGGCTAAATTGGATATACATTTGTACGCGGATGACACGCATATTCATATTGCTTTTGAGACATCTTCGAGTACTGGTAAACAGGTCGCTATAGAAATCATCCAAGCATGCATTTCAGAAATCAGATCTTCAAACTTTACCTAAATGATGGCAAAACAGAATTTCTACTCATTTTTACTCCGCATTTTCGAAAGATATTAACCACTCAATATAATTGGAAGTACAGATGTTCCAGCTAGCCTAAGTGAGCGGAATCTTGGAGTTACTTTTGATGAGCACATGAACTTGGGGGGCCACGTTAGAAATGTACGATGCTCTTGTTTCCAACATCTGAAGTGGATAAGTGACATACGCAAGTATATCACAGCTGATGAAGCCAAACAGCTTGTCCACACGCTCGTGACATCCTTATTGGACAATGGTGATTCCCAACTATGTGGCCTGCCATCATCTGTGATCCACAAGTTGCAGATGACTCAACATGCAGCTGCAAGAGTTACCACACGTACCACACAATTTGATTCGATCACGTCTGTTCTGAAAGAGTTGCACTGGTTGCCTGTGCATGAGCGAATTATTTTTAAATTTTTAGTGTTGACATATCTTTCCATAAAAAGTACTGCACCTCAATATCTGTCAACTCTAATGAGCAGTCATTAACCATCACGGACTCTGCGCTCTGCTTCTCAAGCGTTAATAACTGTAGATAGTGTTGTGATTTTGGTGTCCGAGCTAATCGAATCGCGTTTTCAGCCCCAGCCACCAGAACTTACATATTGAGTCTCTGGTCAGTTGTTCTATAGTCCTGTGCAAATGTGCCTGTTTTGCTCCCCAGCAGCAGTTTACATCCGACATTGTGAACAACTCATATCTATTAGCGGGTCCCCTATTAGCAAGAGCTAAACCAGCTCTTTTCAACATTGGTACTGGTAGTAAATAACCAAGTTCTCAATATTTTGTTGACCTATCCTGGTTTCATGCTTCTGTGTTTTCAAGGGAGGCGTTTTGATTTTTGTTATTTATCTCACGACCCGCTCTGTTATGTTGGGAATGAAAGGTGCCCAGCAAGCACAAGTCATCGATCCGGATTTGGTTTAGTGGTGTCCCAATGTCGTAGGCGCTGGGTCAGCATTGAGGCAATGTTGTGTTAGTGTCTTGTGTCTGTTGCTGAATTGCTCACACGGCCACAGGTGGGTTGTGTTGAAAAATAACTAATAATCAAACATGTAAGCCTATATGGGATACCCAAAAACAAGTTCACAAGTTCCGAGGTTCCCAAGTTCCGAAGTTCCCAAGTTCCGGGAACTTCAAGTTCCGAATTTCAAAATAATTGAAAAAATATATAAATCATTTTTTGCAAAAATCGTTTTTGGTCGGGAAAACAGTTTGGTACCCTGTAGACTAAAGTTGGTTTTTCGCATATTTATATTTTATAAATAGGCGATCTTGGAAAACATTTCACGATGTGAAATTAAATATATAGGGGCCTAGGCCTACAGGAATGAAATAATCTACTATAGAACAACAAATTTAATACACAAAATCTAAAATGAATGTTCGAGTGGTGGTGGCAGACGATAGAACAACATTATTAAATGATTAGGGGGCCACCATTAGATTCCCAGGGGGGGGGGGGGGGCAGGAGTATTTTTGAAATAAATAATTTCGAGCGAACTCTGCGTGAAATAAATAATTTACTTCAAGAACTGTTCCATATAAACATGTAACAAAATATGAAATTTTCAGCGCGCCGCCGAGCCCGGTTGAAATATATAATTTGCCCGCGACAAATACTCCTGCCCCCCCCCCCTGGGAATCTAATGGTGGCCCCCTTACTAGTATTGGGTTTTTGTCGTGTTTGATGGGATATATTATTAATATCCTGTGGAGCTATTGAGATCCTTCCTCCACGCGCGACGCTGTTTGCACCACCCCCCCCCCCCGGCAATTAACAAGCATCTCGCATCTCAACCCGTGAGAAAATTATGACATGTGACAGTACTTAGTACGGAGCCCATAAAGGGACATTAAGTGTGGTGATTTTTTTTATTTCGTTTGTACGAAATAATATTTCGTTTGTAGGAAATGATTTCGTTTCTACGAAATATTTTTTTTTTCTACGAAATGATTTCGTTAGTACGAAATAGTATTTCGTTTGTACGAAATAATATTTCGTTTGTGCGAAATATTATTTCGTTTGTACGAAATATTATTTAGTTTGTATTTCGTTTGTACGAACTAGTATTTCGTTTGTACGATATATTATTTCGTTTTTACGAAATAGTATTTTGTTTGTACGAAATAATATTTCGTTTGTACGAAATAGTATTTCGTTTGTACAAAATATTATTTAGTTTGTACGAAATAATATTTCGTTTATACGAAATATTATTTCGTTTGTACGAAATATTATTTCGTTTGTACGAAATAATATTTCGTTTGTGCGAAATATTATTTCGTTTGTACGAAATAACATTTCGTTTGTACAAACGAAATAATATTTCGTACAAACGAAATAATTTTTCGTGCAAACGAAATCATTTCGTACAAACGAAATAATATTTCGTACAAACGAAAAAGTATTTCGTACAAACGAGATGATATTTCGTACAAACGAAGTCTTTTTGTAAAAACGTAATGGTATTTCGTACAAACGAAATAATATTTCGTACAAACGAAATCATTTCGTACAAACGAAATAAAAAAACCCACACCTAATGTCCCTTTATGGGCTCCGTAACTTAGCCTAATAACAATGAAAACAGTGTCGATGATATATATGTTAAAGCTGCATAACTGTTTTGTTTATCTCGATAAAAATAACCTAAAAAGTACAAGACAATCATTCATATTGTCTTAAAGGCCTTATAAATGCACTAAAACTGGGTAAATGTAGCGGAATTAGTTCACCATGCGATACACCATCAAGTATTATTAAGTAGTGAGTCGGTTTGTGTACAATATGTATGTAATAGTGGTAGTGTGATGCGCTATTATAATGTTACATTAGACA
Source organism: Flabesymbios commensalis (assembly GCA_964017125.1). NCBI lineage: Eukaryota > Metazoa > Annelida > Polychaeta > Terebellida > Flabelligeridae > Flabesymbios > Flabesymbios commensalis. The sequence goes on along the minus strand of OZ024909.1, from coordinate 62,648,474 downwards.
ACACCAAACCGCCTTATAGCAAGCACTAGACGTTGAACTGAATCGGCATAATGTTGGGCCAGTACTGCAGTGATGGGCCGATATTAGTCTGCCATTGGATCAATGCCTCGTGTTATCTGAGGCACAAAGCCCAAATAACCGGCTTTGTGTACTCGACGCAGACGCACACGCAGACGCACACGCAGACTCAGACGCATAAAATCTGGGCTTTATGTACTTGATGCAGAATGGTGATTTAATGCTGGGCCAGCGTCGTAAATTGTGGGCCAAGATTAAAACAACATTGTGGTGGGGATAGCATTGCGTCAGATTGTGCGTCTGAGTGTGCGTCTGCGTGTGCGTCTGCGTCGAGTACACAAAGCCAAATAACCAGTGGTAGACGTCCTGAGACTTGCTGAATCAGTGTTCAAACCATCTATTGGAGTTGGGACTTTCAAGAAAGATTTTTTCTGTTTGACCCAAGTTTGACCTCTGGCATGAGTGCTGCTTTAATGCAGGGACACTGTCTACGACGCTGGCCCTGCATTAAGCAGCACATGTCTGGTGGCCGAGAATTTCACAGGAAGTATCACAGACAGCTCCCACCACATCTCACCAGATACAAGACGTTACATGCGACAGGGTTGAATTAATGTTGAGCCAACGTCGGAGACAGTGGGTCAACATTAAGTTGGCATTTTGTTGACAAAGTAATGAATATTTGATATCTAAATCATCCTCCCTACCCAAATAGGTAGATGATAACACTGATTCAGCAAGGCTAGGTCTGAGACCTCGGGAGCAGCGAGCCTGGCTGGCAGGAAGAAGAGTATTGCATTTGAGAGGCCGGCTCACATCGCAGTTTTGGGTCAGTATTTAAAGGGACTGGCCCACGCTAAAATCATCAAAAAATCGGTGATTTTATTTCGGGTTCTTAATATGACCATATGATGTAAACATGTACATAGACTAGAACTGCAAATTTTTATAGTTTTTGTGCTGTGCATTCATCAGTTAGACTAGATATAGAGACGAAATTCCCGCATTTCCTATTTTTGACATGGTTGTCAATAATTAGAAATCAGGAATTTCGTCTCTATATCTAGCCTAACTGGCGAATGCGCAGCACAAAAATTATAAAAATTTGCAGTTCAAGTCTATGTACATGTTTACATCATATGGTCATATTAAGAACCCGAAATAAAATAACCGATTTTTTTATGATTTTAGCGTGGGCCAGTCCCTTTAACCCACTGTCCACACAAGTGACATGTACCGGCGTGTCCATCCAGCTGAAACGCGCGTGGTTCACCTGGTGTGATATTCTCCCCACCCTTCGTGGACTACAGTAGGTTAAATGTTTTCGTGTCGGGGAACATTACATTTATGTTACAGAGCTAGCAATACTAAATTATTTATTTGATCGAATATCATGATCATTGACTGACTACATTTGATCATTTCTACAATATCTGCCTTCTGTGCACTTGTGTCCAGAGTGAATGTAGGAACTGTTGACCTCCATGATATTGTAGTGTGCTAGTATATTTCTAATAATTGTAATATTATATTGTTTTCAAATGATTTGTATGTTTGATTAAAATTATTTTTATCCAGTCTGATCTATTTGTATGTGCCCTTGTGCCGAAAGTGTCAACCACGTTCTTGACGGCTTTCTCGGTGCCAGCATTTTCACTGAACATTAGCCCAGTTTTGATGCGGGCTGCACGGTTTCCAGTTGACACGAGTGTTCCTGTGTTAGGTTTAATAGGTTTGTCCCATGTCACCGACGGTAGGCCAGCACTGTCCCAGCGTTGAGTCGTCGCCTCGTGTTTGCTGGTTTCTGTTCACACCTTTTGCTGACTGTGGTGATATGTTTGAATGATATATTGTTGTATTATATTTTATGCTTGTGATTTATATACTGCCTATAATTGTTTCATTTTAGTGCGTGCTGAACATGGTCGGATACCGGTGATTGCTGGCCATGTGTTACCAATTTTGCTATGTTCTTTACTAGAAGTCTGGCTGTATTTATTAAGTTGTTATACCTTGCGTTGTGGTGATTGCTACACCTCTTGTAGTTATGCTTTGTTCCTCGCTCTTATAAATATTTGTGCTTTGTTCCTCGATTCCACATTGTTTTGCGTGTGATATTTCTGTGTGTGATTAGATCTTTATTACCAGGTAACGATGACGGCAGCGGATGTGTATCAGCTTGATATTTGTGCTCCAGAAAAAAACACCTATGTCGCAAGGAATTAGCGAATTGTCCAATGAACCTAGCTTTCGTGAAATGTTTCTGACAGCAGAATTTTTGGCAAAAACGTTGCAGATAGCAGAGTTATCGGAAACGTTAGCTGAATATAAAGAAGAGATAGAAAAGCAGAATGTAATAATCTCTGATCTGAATAAGCAACATTCTGAGAGTAGCGATATTTTTATGAAAGACATTGAGATTCGTCTAGAGAATGACGAGCTGCGGGAAGCTCTGAAATGGCGTCGGGACAGTAATGATATCACAAAGAGCTGCATTGCCCGCGGAGATTACCTGCTCACGCTACATGAAAATGCGCTACAAGAACTACTAACTGACAGAGATGCGCTGTTGAAAACCATTGAGACCTTAAATTGCGAACATTCGGCAGATATTGAAATCCTAAATTCCAAATTGAAGAAAATGTGATAGATAATTTGCTTTGGTGTCGCAGACGTGGCGGTTACTGTGCACCACCATTTACGATGCTAGCACAACATCACGCCAGCGTTGGATCAACTTCTGGTTTGCCAAGACCGCCGTGACATGCATGCCTTGATAAGTCATATTTGAATGACTTGCAGTCCCAACATCACGCCAGCGTTGGTTCAACGTCTGGTTTGTCGAGACCGCCGTGACATGCCTTGATAAGTCATATTTTAATGTGTTAACCTCTTAAAGAATCATTCAGCTTCAAAACGCGCATGCCTGGGACGGTCAAGTGTAGGCCAACAGTAGCCTATTGAGTACAGATTGACAGCATTAATATAGCCACTGAACTGATTACAAGATACTACTTAAACGGGACATTGATCCAATGCTGTTTTAATGTTAGGCCAACGGCTGCGACGCTGGCCCAACATTGAACCAACATTAGATAAATGTACAATGTTTGAGAGAAAGTCCTCCTGCCCAGCAAACGCATGACATTTGTATGACATTTATGCAATGTCGGCCCAACGTCTTCGACGTTGGTCCAACATTGCATAAAGTCATACAAATGTTTTGTGTTTACTGGGTGACAATACAAACTTGGGGGTCAAGCAGTTTCCAAATCCCCGCAGTAATACAGTCAGTTTGTTTGCAAGTAGGCGACCAAGTAGGGGCAAAAGACAAGGGCTTTGAATTATTGCCTCATAGATGTGGCTCAAGTATATATGAACTTGCTGTGATTTGAGAACTTGCTCTTAATGAGGCTTTGGGTATGAAACGCATATTTAGTATTATTATGGAATAGGGCCTTGGCTTACCCACGGGCACTATTGCCTTCTGGGGGACCCTTGTCCCGCGAATTTTGACAGTTGACTACACCTTTAATATACCGATATCATATTCTCATCTAAAATATTTCCAACTGGAAATGTAAATTTGTCGCCATGGCGAGATTTCGGACAAAATTCTGACTTTCCGTTTATCATGTGTATTACGGGAAATCTGGCTGTCATATATCTAATCATGCTGATTACTACAAATTACCGTTTATAACCTGTAGCTCCATTTATATTTCTAGTGAGATTGTGGATCGCTGTAATTATATTAATCTGTATATCTGTTGGTGGCCGCTATATTCTGACGCCGCTGCCGCTCAGACTTTTATATTTATGGTGAGATTGTGAATCTTGCAATTATGTTTATTTTTATGTGAATGTCTGTTGGTGGACGCCATTCTCTGGCGCCGCTGCCGCTCAGTTTTTTACTCGTTCTTGATATGTGGTTTAAATTGATTAGTATGTTCATCGATTGTTTTTAACTTAGTGCGATGACCGTCTTCAATTACTGCTCGTATGCCGATCTGTCATGGAGAACAAGATATAGTACCATTAAGTGTGTTTGTTTCTCATAGATCTATGATCTCATTATACCATAATTATACGAATACTCCATTTCTCCCGAAACGCCTTCTACTGCGTGAGATGGGAGGAAATAATGAATAGATAATGTTGTATTTTGTGATATACCGGCAGAATTATATTACACCAAATAATAAGTTTTTAGTTAAAAGTTGCATCGCGTAAGGTTTTTTCTCCTGGGTTTATTCCCACGGGTTTCCCTTCATAAAATAATAGTCCAACAGAAAGCTGCTGGCACAGGCTTTCACGTGGATGTAACATATTTTCCGTCCGATCTTTGAAAAATGCGCAAGAGAGCTTTAAGTTCGTATTTTAACCCTTAATTTTACCTATTTGTCATACTTTTTCAGTATATAGTCAAAATACTTTTCTCTTGGCCGATTTTTGTATGGTATGTATGTTTAGTTTTGATTCAAACATGTTCTAGAACTATTGTGGTCTTAAAATAAACACATTTGGAATAAAAAACAATGAGTTATGTGAACATATTACACGCTTTTTTGGTTAGACGTAAAACTTTGCTCGCTTTTCTCCAGGCTCTGGGAAATTGATGGTATCTCACATTTTTGCCCCACTGAGTAGTCAAATTTTGAGCTATATAAATATATGTAATATCAATAGGAAGCTAGTGGCACATCCTTTCACGTGAATGTAATATATTTTCTGTCCGATCTTTGGCAAATGTACAAGAGAGCTTTAAGTTGGTGCTTTAACCCCTTAATTTTACCCAATTTTTCAGCAAGTAGTCAAAATACTTTTCTCTCAGCTGATTTTTGTATGGTATAAATGTTTAATTTTGATTCAAACATGTTTTAGAACTATTGTTGACTTAAAAAAAAACATTTGGAATAAAAATCATGAATGTTACCTATTTTTAATACTTTTTGCAGTAAATAGTCAAAATACTTTTCTCTCAGCTGATTTTTGTTTGGTATAAATGATATGTTTTGATTCAAACATGTTCTAGAAGTATTGTTTACATAAAATAAACTCATTTGGAAGAAAAAATAATGAGTTATGTGAACATATTATATGGTTTTTTTTGGTTAGACGTAAAATTAGCTCGCTTTTCTCCAGGCTCAGGGAAATTGACCATATCTCACATTATTGCCCACTGAGCAGTCAAATTTTGAACTATATCAATTTATTTATTATCAAAGGAAATCTAATGACACAGGCTTTCACATGTATGTAAAATATGTTGTGTCCGATCCTTGCCAAATGCACAAGAGAGCTTTAAGTTGGTATTAATTTTACCTATTTTTCATACTTTTTCAGTAAATAGTCAAAATACTTTTCTCTCAGCTGATTTTTGTATGTAATAAATGTTTAGTTTTGATTCAAACATGTTCTAGAACTATTGTTGACTTAAAATAAACCCATTTGGAATAACAAATAATGAGTTGTTTGAACATATTACACACTTCTTTTGGTTGGACGTAAAATTTGAGCACTACAATAAAGCGCTAAATTTGTATTTTATCCCTCTATTTGCACAATTTACAACCTTTTTTTTGTGAAAACTAGCAGGACTTCTCGCTCATGCTAACTTTATATGCTATAAATGTTTGTTATTTATTTCATATTCTCTGGAGCCTTTTTTCAAAAATGATCTTGACCACTGAAGAAGTGATCCCAGTCCATTGAAAGTTATCTTAGCAACTACAAAATGATCTTGGCCGCTGAAGAAGTGATTACAACCACTTGAAAAATTATCTCAGCCACTACAAAAGTGATCTTGGCCACTGAAGAAGTGATCACAACCACTTTAAATGTTATCTCAGCCACAACAAATGTGATCTTGACCACTGAAGAAATGATCACAGCCACTTGGCCACTAACAAGCTGGTGTCAACCACTGAAAAAGTTATCTAAGACACTACAAAGTAATATTGGCCACCGACGAAGTGATCACAGGCCCTTTAAAAGTTATCTCAGCCACTACAAAAATGATCTTGGCCATTGAAGAAGTGATCGCAACAACTTTAAAAGTGATCTCCGCCACAAACAAAAGTGATCTTGGCCACTGAAGATGTGATCACAGCCACTTTAAAAATTATTTAAGCCACTACAAAAGTGATCTTGACCACCGAAGAAGTGATCACAGCCACCTTAAAAGTTATCTCAGCACCTACAAACGTTATATTGGCCACTGAAGAAGTGATCATAGTCACTTTAAACGTTATCTCAGCCATTGCCAAGGTGATCTTTGCCACTAACTAAATATCTAAGCCACTACAATGTGATCTTGGCCACCGAGGAAAAGTGATCACAGTCACTTTGAAAATTATCTGAGCCACTACAAAAGTGATCTTGACCACTGAAGAAGTGATCACAGCCACCTTAAAAGTTATCTCAGCCACTACAAAGTTCCTGTGATCACTCTTTCAGTGGACAAGACCATTTTATTTTTGGCCAAGTTCACCTTTGTGGTGACTGAGATGACTTTAAAGTGGTTGTGATGACTCCATTAGTGGTCAAGATCAATTTTGTAGTGACATAGATCACTTTTTATGAGCGGATAATGATTGCTAGTGACCAAAATCACCTTTGTAAGGACTGAGAGAACTTTTAAAGTGGCTTTCATCACTTCTCCAGTGACCAAGATCAGTTTGTTTGTGGCCAAGATCACCTTTGTGGTGGCTGAGATGATTTTTAAAGTGACTGTGATGGCGTCTTTAGTTGTCAAGTTCACTTTTGCAGTGACCAAATCACTTTTTTAGAGGCTGACATAAGATTGTTAGTGGCCAAAATCAGTTTGTAGCGGCTGAGAAACTTTTAAAGTGGCTGTGATCACTTTTTAAGAGACCAAGATCACTTTGTAGTGGCTCAGAGAATTTTTTTCAGTGGCTGACACCAGTGATCATTTCTTCAGTGGCAAGATGCCTTTTGTAGTGGCTTAGATCATTTTCAAAGTGGCTGTGATCACTTCTACAGCGGCCAAAATCACTTTTGTAGCGGCTGAGATAACTTTTGAAGTCGCTGTGATCACTTCTTCAGTTGCCAAGGTCACTTTTGTAGCGGCTGAGATAACTTTTAAAGTGTTTGTGATCTCTTCTTCAATGGCCAAGATCACCTTTGTAGTGGCTGAGATAACATTTAATTTGCTGTGATCACTTCTTCAGTGGCCAAGATCACTTTTATAGTGGCTGAGGTAACTTTTCAAGTGATGATATTCACTTTTTCAGTGGTCAAGATCATTTTGTAGTTGCTGAGATAACTTTTAAAGGGCTGTGATCACTTCTTCAGTGGTCAAGATCATTTTTGAAAAATTGCTACAGAGAATGTAAACGTAATAAAAAAATTGTATACCATATAAAATTAACATGAGCGAGAAGTCCTGCTGGTATTCACTAAAAAAACCGTTGTAAATTGTTCAAGTGGAGGGAGAAAATACAAACTTGGCGCTTTGTTGAAGTTTTCAAATATTACGTCAAACCAAAAATGTGTGTAGTATATTCAAATAGCTCATTATTTTTTATTCCAAATTAATAATGGCTTGCGCTTCCCTCGCGGCCAGCAGCCCTGATATGACCTCGCTAACCCGGCTGCTATGGTAGCCACCCATCATGTGATTGGATGTTTTCTGGTTGTAGGGGGAGCCACGTAGTGCTTCAATGATGATTACCGACATTAACAAAGGTTGCCATCATTGTCAGTCTTAGAATGGTGAAAATCCGACTATTTTTGACAATTTTACAAAGAAAGCATCTATAATGAAACATGAGGTTATGTTCAAATGATCTACGTTTTTCTGCAAGAGTAGTGAGAGCGCCAAATTTGACACTTTATTCAAAAGATAGAGAAAATAGAGTGATATATCCTTGTGACTATGCAGAACACGTGGTGTGTGTCAGATTTGCGGCTTTTGGTACATAATATTCTTAATACGAGCCACTCCCTGTCGTTTACTTATAATACCTTATTTATCGCTTATATTTCATTTTCATGCTGGACATGTAAATAGGGAATATCTTAATTGAAAATGAGGATCATGTCTCGCTGGTCCATCAGTGAATGGAATTAGATTAGTTATAATTATTATTGTCTCTTGTATTTGATAACATTACGTTATTCTGCTATGGACGATTGTACGTACAACTTATTTTCAAAATGACCCGTATGTCCACTAATCTACTATATAACATATATATCCCTACATCTATATTACATCTAAACTTATGTGAAATAACAAATACATTATATACATGTCTTACAATAGTTGTCAATTGTGTGCGTACTTTGAGTACGCATAAGAGTACGCATAAATATTATTGAATGAGCATTGCTCAATTAGCAGCCCTAAAAAAATAATGTTTTATGATCATTATCATGATTATTGATTTCTTTCAAAAAACGAATACGAAACCAAACCTAAGATGCCGAATCATCCCGATGTGTGCCGAATATAAAAAGGTTTGTGAATACAGAAATGACAGAGATTTCTCTGTTCAATGCCGATGGTATATTGAGTGTGACGAATCTGGGACAATAAACGGGGAGGTGTAAACCGAAGCGCCAACCAGTTCAGGCCAGGGGAGGGGTTCCACCTGTCTATCCTTGGGTTCCTGTCTATCCTCGATCCTATGGAAAAGTGTCTCCTCTTTGGGCCCCCTTTGCAGTGGTGGTTGATGTGGAGCTGTAATATTGTGAGAAATTGAGCTCAAAGACATGTGTCCGCAAATGTAGTGACTATTTGCCATATTTTGTAAAGGTCCACCTCTTCTTACATTAATGTCTACAATGTACACGTTTTGAACTTGATATATTATTCATCATAGCTTGTTTCACACTAGATACCATCCCCATCCCAAAAGTGTATCATCTGAGGTTATATTCTAATAAAAAATGTGAAAATCAGGTTTACATAGTGTACATGTAATAAAAATAATCCCCGTAAAAATAAACATGGTAAATTACATTATCACTAATTAAGCGAGTATTTGAATGTAAAGATAAGCATAAATTTTCTTTTTTTGTTCTTCGAACCATGGATTAATGCTATGTAGATAGCCTATCCGATATGCATTCTGTAGGCTTAATATCATCAAGCTGCCTTGCAAAGTGAGGTTTGCAAATTTGCTGAAAGTGATGAAGAGGATGACCGTATTTCCAACAAAAAATACAAAACTGTGTTTGTCACCTCTATGGCAACATAGTTTACCAAAAAGATCAACATTTTTCAGGAATTTTTAAATTAAAAAAACGTTGTTTATTTACGGAACAGTGACAGGGAATTGGTTTTTGGAGTTGTTTTTTGGTAAATATCACAAATTCGCTCAAGCAGTACATCAGTGCCAAATTTCGTATATCTCTAGAACATTTTTTATGTGAGATCTATCACATCATCAGAAACTTTCACGTAACTTGATTATGATTCAGCTCCCGGAACTATTTCAGTGTTTTTTCTCTGTATCAAATGGCATGGCTGAGGATGCATTTAGTAGTTATTCTCATCTATACATAATTTTGTTAGCAGCAGGGATGGAAAATCCATGCCTCATATGTGAACGGGGCTTGCATAATTTATATGATCCAAGGTGAAGAAAAAATTGGTACCACCATTATTAATACTTTTACAATAGTGTTTTTGTGGAATACTCAAAGTGATTGTACAATCCATATCATTGCTTCATCATTTTTTTCCTCTTCTGTTTGTCTTCAATTCAACGTCAGGAACAGTACCATAATTATTAGGTAAAATGTATTGGGTGGCAATTTTCTTGTAAAAAAAATCTATATCTGTACGATCTTGTTTAACCAGGTATATGTGTACTTGGAGACTGGGTATAGCTATAACAATGAAGACTGGGGAATAGTAGAGCTTGAATTGTCGTGACATGCCGATGTTACAACACCATCTTGACTAAAACGCACAGAGCCAAAGCCAAAGCCTTTGCTACTTCTCAAAGTGTATTGACAATTGCTAAATCGTGGAGCTGCTGAATAACTTTCATAAACATTCAGTCTATCATGAGTAGGAATAGATGCAGCTCACGATGTGTGACGTTCACTTGTTTTCAGAAGAGTAAATATATTTATCTTCTTTGTCTCAAAGATGATAATTAATAGTCATGTTGGCTGTAGTGCAAGCTTTGGTGCTCCTTTTGTTGTTTTTTGTCAAAAACTATTTTGAATCATAATCATTGAAATCAAGTATTCTGAGCAAATTGTGATAGATTCCTCTTGATACCACGTGCGAGAGAGAACCAGAAAATATATTCTTGCAAATTACTCTGGCAGTTTTTGTGTTTTTATTCCAATTGTATGACATATTTCTTAGACCTTCTGGATAAGGTGCTAATGTTACAATTTTCCAATATATAATTTCTACAATTATTCAGGGATCAGACAGGTATCAATTTAAGAAATTCTGAAAATATCCTAAAAATTCCTCTCATGAAGAGGGTGCGACATGGAACCAATTTCTTTTGTTTTTTGGCCCCAAAAGTCTGGAACCCTTTGCCAGAGGCATTGAGAACTACCTGAGACCTGAAAACTTTCATAGATGGCCTGCGAGTTTTTTTTCTATTTAATTCAGAGCATATATAATAGAGGTAGGTCCCTTGACAAAATGATGTGATATATTTATTTAATTATCAATAAATGCCAAATGTTTTACGCAACTTTTAATCATTATAATAATTTTCCTCATATACAGCAAGTTTTTCTTATATAATCTTTAATCTACTTTTATGTGCCAAAATGTATTATGTAATTTTTAATCATCTAATTTATATTCTTATATACAGTATAAATATTTTTCTATATAATTCTAACTCATGTTTTTACAATTCATGTTACCTTCCTGCCAGCCAACCTGCTTGTTTTAGTTGTTATCTTTATTGATTATTTTACATGTCCCTTGGTCTAGCTGATTAGAGCTATTGTTATTTTTTTACTTTTTGCGAATTCTAATAAAACTTATCTTATCTAATCTCAGTTTACTCTTATTTAACTTCCTATTTTGATTGTTTCAACGACCTCTGATATTTTTAATTTGTATTAATCTAAGGTGGCTCTATCCAGGAAATTCAACTGTATGATATGAAGTTGGAAAAGAGTCTGATATCCTATAGCTAATCAATAGCTAACTAACAATTGTGTGTGAGGACATTGCTCTTTACATTAAACGTGCGCATCTGGCACAGCGCACGCGGCTGCTCTCCGGCTTCAGTACACCTTGGTGATTGCTGGTATAATGTTATTTAACTAAATGTTATATAACTGTATTATCAGATTTTTTCTTTATTTTGCTCAATATTATTTTTATAATTATTACAAAAACTAGATGGACGATGCTTGACCATGTCCACTGTTCACGTTATGACAAAACTAATTGCAATTAGTTTGTCAGAAATTAATAGAACATGCCGAAATCAGTTGAATGAACGACGGCACTTTCGAGCTCACATGTATTGAAAAAAGTGATTTTGTGTGATTTTTTTTTAAATAACTAAAAGCAAAACATTATGTGACTTACAAAGGTTTCTTAAGGTATATGTAGAAAATTATGTTCATTTACCGTGAAACTCAATGAAAATATTTTCACTTTGGCGGCCTTCTTGTATTTTTGATTCTGCGGAAAGGCAGGGCGAAAATAAGAAGACTCAACGACTAAATCTCATCGGTTTCACGTAGAGAAGCAGGTTATCAAATAAATTCGGTGCTTTTGCCGTCCGGTAAATATAATGTAAAAAAATGACGCCAATGATCTTGTCAAAAGGCCCAGTCACACACGCCATCACGCACAACCAGGGCACAAAAAATGAGGAATTTTGGTCAGTGCGTTGTGATTCGCTGGGCGTGCGTCAGAATTCGTTGATGATTTGACGAAAAACGCCTGATGAACGTCATTCATTTTTTGTGTGCGTCAACCTCTGCGCACATTTTCTGCATGCTCAAAAATGTGAGCGTTTTTCCAAATGTGAATGTAGACGCCAGAAGAACGTCAGACCAGCGCCAGTCTAACGTTAGGCACAAGTCGGGCACACGCTCTAAATTCGTTGTGTTTCCGTTGACAGAGGTTTGTCCCAGTCACATAAACGACGCACAGTCCACGCATAAAAAAATAACAATTTGAGTCCGGATTGTGAAAAACGTCACAAGCTGGTAGTGAATGCACAGCGTGTCGTTCTTCAGAGCTCTAAGGGTTAAGCTGCAGAAATAACATAGTCACAGCCTGACGAACTGGCGGCGCGTTCCCAGCGCCTGCTTCGAACGCTCCTGCAGCACAGGGCAGGCGCGTTGCCCCGACTGCCCGGCGCCCTCAACAGGCAGCCATGTGATACAAAGCAAACGTATTTAGCGTTGATATGACGTTGTTCTAGCGCGCCCTACGTGTTTCTGGCGGTCTTCTGGCGTGTACATTTATACATTCATATATGCGCTCAATATTTGAAACATACCCAACTTCCCTTGACGATTAGAGGGCGCACACAAATATGCGTGGCGTTATTCCAGCGCAATTTTCAGTGCGTGGGTTGTGCGTCAACTATGTGTGACTGAGCCTTAGGGCCAGAAAAAAACTCAAAAATGCCGGCACTGAGCGCGCATATAGCGCCCAACCAACGTGTTCTTAACGTTCCTAAAGTCCAGCGAACATATAACGTATATGGGGCGTTCTAAATGCTTTCTAACGTATTCGTGCCTCGCGCTGGCGATGCGCGATGTATTCGCTAAGTTTGTCGCCCTGCTAAAGCACAATGCGGTGGTGAAACACTGTGTATTCACTGATTTATACACCTGATTTATTTATAACACGCCGTATAATCGTCTTAAACTCGCTGGCTCTTCTCACATCCTGACAAAATTCAGGGACGCACAACGACGCACAGCTCTAATTTTTGTCATTCAAGGCGCGGGCTGTGCGTCAAGTATGTGTGACTGGGGTATAACAATAAAACAGAAACACGGACATCTACAAGTGCTATGATTCATTTTTATAGTTTTTTTCATAGCTATGATTTATTTTTATAGTCTTTGATAGGACGGCCTGATTGCGGATTCTACCAATGCGACCGCGAGCGTTAACAGCAAAAATAACCTCCCCTAGAGCCATGTCTTATACATGTTATACTGGTAGTGACATGATTATAGCTGGCAGTAGAAAATGACACACGCTTTTCTCCAAATAAATCATTTTGAGAAGGTACGTGAACTGATTATCCAGACATCAATGGACGATTCAGAAAACAACAAACATGGAACCAAGGAACTTATAGATTCATTGGTGGAACCAATGACAGTGTCGCAGATGATGGCCCAACATTTGCCAACAGCAGAAACAAGATGTTACCTCAATACTGGTATATTAATCGTCCCATGTCTGCCACGCTGTCCCAACCAGAAACCAGGAACTTGTCATTTCGACCATGGGCCAGAAATACCCCCCCTGGCGATTTTTGGTAAGATGAATATTTCCTGCGAACAAATCAGGTTGTTTACATTTGATAAATTATTGGAAACGGTTACTGGAAGCCCCCAAACTTGCTACCCGTTCAACTGAATATGAGGCGTAGGCCTATGGCCATAATTATATGATAACGGATAGATGCATTGGATTTTGTATTTTATACACACTTTTTTCTTATTTTGTATTTTTTCATCATCGTCGTGGCCTCAACCACTTTTATGAGACATTGTATGCCAAAAGAGTATTACAAGTTAGGAACAGCAAAGCATCGGTCATATGTATATATGAGTTATTATTATTAAAAAAAGGTAATACTTCGAATACACATACAAGTCATGTGCGTAACACCTGGTCATGGACACGACACATGACACAATAACGATTTAATGCTAGTCAATCGCTTAATAAGCTGGCCCAACATTAAGCCGACATTGGCCTAATGCTTCAAGTGTAATTTTGAGAAATAGTATCTACAGTAGTATATATCTGAAAGTCGTGTAGATGATCATTTTATGAGTTTAGTGGCTTGGTATAATTGATCAGGTCTATATACATATGTTTTTGTTTTTCATTAATAGTGTTTATTATTCTACATATCCACGGGGAGTAATCAAAGAGATGGTGTTGACCCAGTAAACACGATACACCGAACCAATGGTTGGTTCAATGATGGTCCAAAATTGACCCAAGATTGGGTCGGTGTATCGTTTTGACTGGGGGATGCCTTGCGATGAATTGAATGATAAGTGCAAGATGAGAGGTGTCGGGTGAAAAACACTTTTGAACCCGAAAAATGGAAAGCACTCAATACCAGCTCCTCCATTACTCCCCGTGAGGTTTTGTATGGATTGGAGTGGTTTAAGTAGTTATAACGAGGTGATTTGTGTGACCCCCCCCCCCCTGAAAATTTGTGACCACCTTTCACCCATAACTACCTCCGCCAGGAAGGTTATGTTTTTGGTCTTGTAGCTAGGTTGGTCTGTCTGTCTGTCCGTCGGATTACTTAAAAAGTAATGAACGGATTTGCATGAAATTGTAGCAGGGGTGTGTCTCGGGCCAAGGAACAATCGGTTGGATTTCATAAATTGAAGAACCAGATTACGATCCGTATCCAGGACCCACATTTACGATCCGAATCGTACGGATGGAAGCTTTACAAGAGGTGTGTCTCGGGCCATGACGAATCCATTAAATTTGAGGGTGATCAGGGTAATTAATTCCGGCAGAGGTTTGCATGCAGTCTCTGACTGACTCCGACCACCCCTATTGAGTGTACATAACGTTTAGGTCATGTATGCTATGAGCAAACATTTTGCAACTTTCACCAACCAAAAAAAAAGTTATTTATATACAAAACGTCACATGTAATTGATCAAGTGCCGGTGACGCTTGAAGAATGTACTCCTGTGTTCCAGTGTCCATTTGGCGGTTACCTTAAGAATTCGGCTATGAGCAACATTTTAATAATTATATAAAGGTTTAATTGGCAATAGAGCTCCTCTTATGTTTATATAGGGCCTACACAAGTGCACCATTAGGCTTTGGCAACAACGATAACCGTGATGACTGTTGCGTCATATGGTCCATGAATTTTAAACATATTTAAGAGAAAAGTTGAAAAATAATATAAATGTTATTTATTTAATTGATCATCCTTAATGACCTGTTAAAAGTACCAAAGTTTCCCAGGAGCAAAACATGATTTTTTTGCGAAAATTTATAATGGCCATCAGATCGAGACCATAACAAATTGATGAAGAATGTAACATAATTATATTATTTTGTAATAATTTATTTTCACTTAATTTTTTACTGGGAACTCTTTTCTGGTCTTCTTTTTGAATTTTAAAGCCACCATGTTTTTCTTTCAAAAATCCAAAATGGCCACTCAGATTGTAACTCATGAATAAATTCACATATATTCCTTAATACATAATTTTTCACTATGAATCATAGCATTGTTTGGAAACATAGTAGCAGTAGAAATGAATCCTAATTTAATTATTTTGTCATTGGTATAAGCTACTTTTCAGATCAGGCATAAAATCTGTTCTTCAGCTTAGTCCAACAGTTCTGGTAAATATGTTTAAAAACTAAAACTCGTAAAACAGTAAATTTCCAAATAGCGGGTATGTGGATTAATTATACAGCAACTATGCACGTTTTTCTGGAATCTAGTGTCTTATGTGGCTTAGTCCAATGCATTTTGACCTCAATGTTGCTGCAGCCTTTCATATGATGACTGAAATGGTTTAAAGGACCGTGTAAGCTATAGCATACACTATTTACCACCAAGACAGCTTAACTTTCCCCTGGTACTACTATTTTTTATTTTCAGCACTGAAATTACATGGCCCTGAAGGCTCAAGTGTAAGACCTCAGTCTAGGTGCAGGTTCGGGTGGAGTCCATGCCTGCGCGGGGGGCCTGGTGTAGTGGTTAGAGCTGCCTATTTGCAAAGTCGGAGATCGCGGCTTTGTGCCCTGCTCTGACATTCCAGTTTCAAAGAAACAAAAGTTTTCTTCCCCGCTCACCCGTAAAATATTCAGTATTGTGGGGAACCTCCGTGACCAATTGGTAGCGTGCTCGATCTCAGACCGCCAGTGATCGAATTTCGAATCCTGTGACTGAGGGCAGTGTCATCTCACTCATCTCGCCATCCTCGGGAGATTCGCGTGGCCAAATATAGCCTATAATGCACAAAGGTGGTCAAAACCCCCCATTTATTCAGTCCTGCCTAGGCTCGGTGTGATTGTTTTCTAAGATCTTGCGGGCTCATGTGTCAGTCTTTGCCTAGGACCATGTAGGATTGTATGTGAGATCTTGCCAAACACCCTGAGGCCTCAAGAGTGTGAGTCATTGCTTAGGACACTGCGGGCCCGGGTGCGAGTTTTGCCTAGGCCCCTCCTGGTTTGGTTGTGAGACCAACCTACAACTCAAGCAGTGGTAAACAAAAATTATTACGGACATGTTCACAGATAAAAAAATGGCATAGGAATAAATTACCACCAGCAGGCAGGGGATGGCAAATTTAAAATAAGAATATAGAATTGGTTCTCATGAAGCTTTATAAAGCATCTACCACATTAATGAAAGTGATCAGGCGTCGTTGCAAAAGCTGGTTGCCTGCTTCGATGCAGCTGCAAGCCAACAGGCCTGCCTTTCCCAACGATATGCACAAGCTGTATGGGATCTGGGAGCATTAAATCGTCAAGATTTGATGAAAGTGAAATTGATGACGAGGGAACAAATGTCAAACTAACGTTGTTGTATTGATCGAATATGCTAGTTTGGCTATTATGTAAGATGAAATAAATACATTTAACTGTGTACTGCATATTTGTTTGGATATTCATATTTTTTTATTGCTAATTACTATTACTTGATAGATTTAAAAGCTCATGTGTATCTGAAAGACGAATGTGAATAGAACTGCTATCAATAAAACATCTAATGGTGGCCATCTTGGGTTTGATCTTTAACGCAAACTTAAAAGTGATAAATAACTTTCAGCATTAAAAATCATGTGAAAATGAGGTAATTGCTATTACATTACAAGATATGTCAAATAGTTCAGGAATTACAAATTCAACGTGGATCTTGGCGGTCATTTTGAATTTTGTATAAAAAGATGTTTTGCTCAGGGTAAATTTTGGGACTTTTGCAGTTAGTAAAGGAGGACATTCTGAACACATTTTGAAATTTTCAGCTTTATATCATATTTTCCATCTCAAAACCTAAAATTCTTGGACTAAAAGTCTTATAGCCCAAACGGCTATATACTCGCCGGTAATAATGATACCTTTCATGTTAAAAATTAGGTCTGGAAGTCAGCATGGATTAGCATCATTTTAAATGTACTATTATTATGTAATTTCGAATATAAAGATAATCTCGATCTAGACATATCATAATCGATAGTACAAACAATGTGTTTACATACCACTAACGGTGAAATATCATTTTTAATGACCACTTTGGAATGGAGAATGTCACTGCTGACATAAGGGGTCGTTATTTCACCTGTGCCGTGGTGGAGTGGGACAATTTATCATAGCCATAGAATTGCCTCTATCCCGATTTTAATGAGTGTGGCCGGTGTTTAAAAAAACAAAAGAAAATTACATATTACAAATCTTATTAATGAATACACATTAATTTTATATATTGACTGAAGTGACAAAACCATATAGAGCCTTGTGTAATTTAATTTTAATTACACGTCCTTGTTTTATCAATTTAACCTTATTCTTTATGTTCAATTGTTTAATTTGATTATTTTTTTAATTAATTTTAAATTAATCTAAATATGTGACCAATATTTGTGAGAACGTGAACAAGAAGCTAAAAACTGCCCAGGATACATACCCAATATCCAAAATTATGTACAGCAGCATTCATCACAGGACTGACCTGGACGACTGCATAACCATCAACAAGAAAATCGATGCAGTCAACAACAATGTCAAACACTTATGTAGTCTACGTGGATATATGTTTATGGGTAATAACAATAGTTCGTCTGCCTTCTCCCCTGATAGTGCTCGCTTAAAAGATGGTCTACATTTAACCACGACTGGAATACAGCAGCTTTCCCAACGTATTAATAACACTGTGAACTCAAAACGTGATAAAGCCACCAAACTGACCAGCAGCCACATACAGCAACCAAATGATCACAACAAAAAACGTCTTATGAACTCAAAACCCCAGATACGAAACAGTGACATAAGATATAAGCCTACGCATCCACGCCAGCAATCAGTGCCCCTATGTATATCTGCACCCCCTCATCAGACCAAGATTATGATGCGAGACAAGTACACACCAGTGCCACAACACTTCACAAAGAGGGGAAACATGCCCCAGCGCAAAGTACCAGCTTTGATGGACTTACAGCTGAATCAACCTCACAGCTTTGCCCCATGGACACAGACCCCCTACATGTGAACATCAGGCCTGAAGTGAACAACTCACCTCACTCTTTGTTAGGCTTGTGAGACTTTGACAACAAACATTTGTGTAGTGGCATTAAAGAAAAAGAGACTCTAAACACCCGAGTGAACGAACTATCAACTGTGTTACACCAAAAGAACTATCATTGTGTTGATGAATTGTCATATAAGTCTCATGATAAGGTGAATAATAACTCATGTAATAACATTGTAAGCGAAAGTAGCACAAATCATAATTTCTCTACGACATCTTTAAATTTCCATATGTCACTTAATGAAATATTAAAAAATATAAACAGCCATGATAACGATAATACTCAAGATTCAGAGTGTGACCTCATAATGCCGTCGCCATACTTCAATGACGAAACATTAATCAGCTCGCTAAAAGCGAAATTTCAAAATTTCTCCATTTACAGCTTGAATAGCCGAAGTCTAAATGCAAAAATAGATCAAAATAAACTTTAAATAAAATATCTAAGAGAAAATGGTGTATAATTTCGTGCAATCTGTTTACAAGAAACTTGGTTATCAGACGATAGTGATACTTCTCTTCTACAAATAGATGGCTATCAATTAATATCACAAGGTAAAACATGCACTTCACACGGGGGTCTTGCTATCTTTTTAAATAACAATTTTAACTTCATCCACTCTAGGAGTTACGTAAAATCCACTATATGGGAAGCACAATTCATAGAAATACCAATAGATCGGAAGGGTAAAAGAACGCTTGTGCTCGGTAATGTATATAGGCCACCTAGAGACCTTAATGAAAACTATCAAATTTTTATTGATGAGTTCACTCCCGTACTATACGATCTTCAAAAAAGGCAATGTGAAGTAGTCATAGCAGGAGACTATAACATAAGACCTGCTAAAAGTAAAACAAAAACCAATATTTAATCAATATCTAGATACACTAATTTCACTTTGCTTTATTCCCAAAATAACGTTGCCTACTAGACTCTCAAATAAACGTGGGACTCTAATTGAAAACTTTTTATGTAAATTTTCACATGGTTTCCTTCAAACCACTGCTGGAATAGTACCATGTGGTATATCTGACAATTTTCCCTACTTTCTATCCCTAGACATTTCTCCATATACCAACAAAAATCCCCAATATATAAAAGTAAAAACACGTGGTCCAGACGCAATAAACAATTTAATTCAGAAATTCGCAATTCTGATATGACCAGTAAACTCACTTCAAACTTGCGTGCTAATCCAAATGAAAATTATAACGTACTAACAGCAACTATATCCAAAGCAATGGAAATATCAATGCCAACTAAATTAGTCAAATTCAACAAGACAAAACATAAAAAATCTAAATGGATTACGCAAGGTATCCTTAACCTTTAGACTGCGAAACACGTATATATACGTTCTATGACGTTGCTAAACACGTACATATACGTGTGAAAAAACTAGCAAGAGAAGAGTGGGTATTGTCGCAATGAAAAACTAATTATTTTAAAAAATGAAAGTACTATGCTTGTCATACATGGTAGGAATAATTGAGGATCGTGTTTGGCGTTCATTGTGTGTCTAGTTTTTCCGATTGTTATCCGCATCCGATTGTTAGGCGCAACCTAGCGGGCATTTTAAAACTACAAATAACAGGTGCACGCTGACAGCAAAGGTTTATTTACCAACAATACTATGGTCATTTTAACCAAGGAAAATATAATATTTCTCTTGTTTTAACCCAAAAAGCACTTACCTAGGCACAATTTTGGAAAGGCGATTCTATCAAAAATGAGTTCATGCGCCTTATCTCAGTAGCCAATCATCATATGAAAACAAATAATGGCTCTACACCTAGGTTTTCAGGTACGGGGAATGCGTTGGTGGCATTATTTTTGTCATTCAAGGTCAAGGTCACACTCTGGATCAATGTCATAGGTCATTGTCAGCCACCAGAAAGTGAAAATATGCCATATCTTGTCCTGATATAAAACCAAATATTGGCTCTAGACCTACGTTTCGGGTACGAGAAAGCCGTTGGTGCCATTATTTGTGTTTTTCGAGGTCAAAGTCACACCATGGGTCAATGTCCTAGGTCATGTCAGCCACCAGAAAGTTAAAATATGCCACATCTCAGTACATTGTAAACATATAATAACAACAGTGGTTGTACACTTAGATTTTCGGGTATGCGGAATCCGTTGGTGCCATTAGTTTTGTGATTTAGGTGATCTGAGTTGAAGCAGACCCAACAAAAATAGGCTATTTTAACTTCACGTATTTTAAGCTGATTTGACCCTCCTGTGACCTTGCGATGACCTTGTTATGAACTTGGGGTAACACCCCTGTCAAGCCCAGCCCCGACCCATGTCACCATGTGTACTTGGGTTGGGATTCATCATATGTATTTGAAGTACTGGCCATTGGTCCAACCATGACAATCGTTGAGTTATTTGGTCCATTTCTGCCAAATGAGAAATGAGTGATTTGATGGGGTATTACCCTTCTCTAGCCGTTATATTAACCCTGAAACATCTTGGTGTGTTTTGGCATATTTTCATGCTGGGGTCTAGGTGAGTTTCAACCACCATTGACATGTCAAGTGAGTTGGATAAATGCAAAACCAACAAAAATAGGCTATTTTCACCTATTTGAAGCTGATTAGACCATCCTGATTAGACCTTGATATGACCTTGTTGTGACCTTGGGGTAACACCCCTATCAAGCCCAACCCCAAACCATGTCACCATGTTTACTTAGGTTTGGGATTCATCCAATGTATTCGAAGTAGGCCTACTGGCCATTGGTCCGAACATGACAACCATCGAGTTATTTGGTCCATTCCTGTCATATGAGAAAGGGATAACATAGGGGTAATTTGATGGGGTAGCCTATTACCCCTCTAGCCCTTATATTAACCCTATAACTTATTGGGGTGTTTCTGTATATTTCCATGCTGGGGTCTAGGTGAGTTTCAACCACCATGGATATCTCAAGTGAGCTGAGTTGAAACAAAACCAACAAAAATAGGGTATTTTCACCTATTTGGAACTGATTCGACTTTCCTGTGACCTTGATATGACCTTGACATGACCTGGGGGTAATTCCCCTGTGAAGCCCAACCCCAATTAACTCATGTCACCATATGTACTTGGGTTGGGATTCATCAAATGTATTTGAAGTACCGGGTACTAGCCATTGATCCAAACATGACACTCGTTGCATGTGTTATTTGGTCCATTCCTGCCATACGAGAAAGGGTTGACATAAGGGTAATTTAATGTGGTATTACCCATCCAGCCCGTATATTACCCCCTGTAATCCCTCGGGGTGTTGTGATATAGCTCCTTTAATTCTAGGGTCTGGGTGAGTTTCAACCACCATAATAGACATCTCGAGTGAACAGAATTTGAGCAAAACTCTCCAAAAAGCTATTTTCATCCATTTTACGATTTGATCCCGTTTTTGTTGAATTTGGTCGCCATGGTTACCAGATAAACACAGATAAGTGACCAATAACAGACAATCATATATGGTCATGTAATATATCTATTATTGCACTTTTTATTCCAAATTAGGATACTATTTATCTATGGCTGGCCTGATGTTAACAAACCTTATTTAGAAAAAATGGTGATGAAAGGGTTAAACTTGGTCAGCAGTGATAGCCCACACATCCTGCCGAGCCAGCAGTCAAAAGGTTAATTCAATTACTTACAGAGATAAAATGTACAACAAACTGAAAGACACCCCAAAAAATTCGACAGCATATCTAAATCTTCGCGTAAATTTGCGTACCTACAATAAAATATTAAACACTTCTATAAATGAAGCAAAATCATCATATCACCATCGGCGTTTTGAAAATGCAAGGAATGACATGGAAAGACAATGGTCCACAATTAATGAAATATTACACAAACAAACTAAAAAAAACTAAATTTCCTGACCACTTAGTCATTGACGGTAAACAAATAACTGATCAAAAGGCAATTTCAAATGCATTCAACATTTATTTTGTCAATGTCGGACCAAATCTAGCCGCTAAAATAAAACTACCCAACTCGAAATCGTTCAATAATTGTTTAAGAAATCCAACCTCCAATAAATTTAATTTGGCATGTACAAAAGAAGAAAAACATCCTAAAAAGTATAGATAGATTGCACCCTAAAAGCAGTTGCGGCCCTGATGGAATATCTGTAAAGTTACTTAAAGAAATCAAGCATGAGATAATTAAGCCAGTCACCTTAATAACCAATCAGTGTATATTGACTGGTGTTTTCCCAGATAAACTAAAAATTGCAAAGGTAATTCCAATCCACAAAAAGATGACAAAAGTCAACTTGAAAACTATAGACCAATTTCTATTTTACCAGCTATCTTAAAGGTTATTGAAAGGGTTATTTTTGATCAAATGCATGATTATTTTCACACCAACAGATTATATTTTGAAGGCCAATATGGATTTAGAAAAAAAACACTCCACTGAACTGGCAGCCGTAGAAATGATAGACAGGATCACCCAAGAATTAGATAAAGGTAACACGCCACTTAATATTTTTCTAGATTTATCCAAGGCTTTTGATACACTTGATCACGAAATTATGTTATATAAATTAGAATATTATGGAGTAACAGGACCCGCACTGCAACTATTAAGAAGGTATTTGTCTGATCGCAAACAATATGTTGAATTTGAAAATGTAAAATCTGATTCAAGCAATATAAAAACCGGCGTACCTCAAGGGTCAATACTTGGTCCTCTTCTATTTGTTATTTATGTAAATGATATCTCACTAGCCAGTAAAATTTACACAGCAATAATATATGCAGATGACACCTCACTTTCGAGCACTCTTAACACTTTTAGATGTAATACAAATGTGAACATCAACAATGAACTCACGAAAATAAGTGAATGGTTAAAGGTCAACAAGCTGTCCCTTAACACTAAAAAGACAAAAGCGATGATTTTTCACATGCCTCAAAAACAAGTAACAACTCCAACATTAGAGATTGACGAAACGTCTATAGAGTTTGTTAATAGCTTTAACTACCTTGGCATAACCATAGATAAACATTTGAGCTGGCAAGACCATATAAATAGTATTGCAAATAAAATATCCAAATACATCGGAATTATAAATAAACTAAAAAAATATGTATCGCCCAAAACGTTGCTCTTGATGTACAATTATTTTATTCTTAGCAGTTTAAACTATGGGATATTGGTTTTGGGTTATAATACTGATAGGCTTTTTAAACTGCAAAAACGGGCAGTTAGAGTCATTTCCAAGAGCAAATTTAATGCACACACAGATCCCCTTTTCCAAAACTTACAGATTTTAAAAATAGAAGATTTACATGAACTAAATGTACTGAAATTTTATTTTATTTTATTCATAAAAACATTCCTCAATACTTTCATACCAACATTATTCTTGCACAGCACTCCCATATACACTCACATCCTACACGAAAAAAACAAAAAACTTGTAGCGCCTAAAATACGACATGAATTTGCAAGGAAATGCATTAGATATAGCATAACACAAGTGGTTAACACTACTCCTCTTTGTATTACAGAAAAATATGTATACTTATAGTCTCCAGGGTCTTTCCAAATATATTTAAAAATATGCGCTAAATCAGTACAAAACATCATGTAATATAGAAAACTGCTACACCTGTTCATAATAAAACTATTATTACACATCCACAGTTTAATTGATTAGCTAAAGTGTGTATATAAAAAGCTTCGCTATAAATTACACACAAACTGCACGAATGCAAATGAGCGTCATTTGGTAATGTGTGAATTACGGTATTTTGCATTTACAGCGAACCATTACAGTATTTTGTTTATTTAACATATTTCTTAAAATTAGTTATCTTGAATGATCAAAATCATTAGTGCTACTGTATAGCTATTGCTTAGTGTTTGATTTTGAAGATTGAGGTTGTTACTTGATAGTGGCACTACAGTGCCTTAAGGTAGTTTTCCCGACGCAGAATTATATGTATGGATATATTGCTATAATGTCTTTTCTGTTATGTTAATGCATATATGTTTGTACTTTCTTGGTCAAAAATAACTCTGTCTGTCTGTCTGTCTGTCTACATAGGTAATATATCTGCACGTACCACATGCATTACATGATGATGATTGTAGTTAAATTAATGACTTTAAACATAACTGAAGATAGATTTATTGTTAATTTTAAAAAATCTACTGTTTTTAGAATTTAATTTCACCCTATGGCCTCTGATTGGAGAAGGATGTGTGTCGCGGACCTTCGGCCGTAATGGTCCTTAACATGCTGAGGGTCGGTCTTTATAATGCATGTAGCAGTCACTAGGTGATATCTAAGTCAGCCGTCACACACAAATACATGTTGTCAATATGGTAAGCAATATACAATTTCTCAGGTACTATTAGAGATTAGTGTAAAGAGACATAGCAATCGATTTTTTTTTATTTGAGACAAAAACTTGAAAATGGATGTAATAAAAAAATGCATTTCTGAGAGTATGTTCGCACTGAAATTCTGAAAGGGGTTAGTTATGCTTAGCATACATGTATGTAAATATATAGATATATAATAGATAATTATGGCTGACAAATGGCATTGCCACGCGATGGACATTATAAGTATGACTGTAGCAAAAAATAGTGGGAAGCCCCCTGCGCCCCCGATCCTCCACAGTAAGCAAGGCTGTTTATTCGCCCAAAACTATATTGAGGGTTTTTTTATGTCAAAAAAGTATATTCTTCAGGGTGTATTTTCGGCCAAATTTTTTCAAGGGTAATTATTTTGGCATTCATACCTATCGAAATTTTTTGGATATATATTTAAATCTTCAACGTCGAGGCCAATTGTTGCTTTGTGAGCCCTAAAACGGGATAATGAGGCACCGATCGAACGCATAGAAAACGACTGGAGGGGCAAGTTATTTTTTGTGGTCATTAAAATACAGTTTTATTTAGGAAACAAAGCGTATGTAATCATTAAATTTAATTTTAAGATATATATTTTAAGATATATAAATGTAACATTTTCAATTGGTTATG
Source organism: Flabesymbios commensalis (assembly GCA_964017125.1). Classification (NCBI taxonomy): domain Eukaryota; kingdom Metazoa; phylum Annelida; class Polychaeta; order Terebellida; family Flabelligeridae; genus Flabesymbios; species Flabesymbios commensalis. Next base: position 62,622,974 of record OZ024909.1, on the reverse strand, counting down.
AAATGGGGACAGATTGCACAAGAAAATAATATTCAAGGGGCAACAAAAAATACAATCGTTAATAAAATATGTGCATGCTAAAAAACAGAGATACTGTAGTTAGATATATTATATTTCATGTAACATTATTGAAAATTATGAGAAGACAAAGTTATCGAAAGAAAATGGGCTGACGGAGAAAGTTAGTTTATTATTGAAGTTATTAGAAGTATTACTACAAAACACGTACATTGGTACATTTAATATACATATTAGGTGAAAAATCAATAATATAGAATTTGTAATAATGATGGAATGGGTATACATTACATGATAAAATACGGCTGAAGGGGCACGGGAATTTAACATTGCAAATAACAGTGTTTACCTACTGAAAACCCAAAAATGGAAATTGATATATATATAATTGCAATGACCCATGTGTCAGGTAAGATAATGTTATATAGTAAATAAAATTACTGTGGAATTGAAATACAATCGTCAATAAAATTTGTTTTTATATTAAAAACTGCAAAATGAGAAGTAATTACATAGAGCTTGAATGACCCTTATTTCACGTAATAAATATATAAATAAAGAAATAAAAGAAAATAATTACAAAGGAGCTAATCAGATTAAAAATAACGCAAGTCATATTATTATAAGACGTAATAAGATAGACTAAGTTTATTATATAAATAGGTTTATTAAATAAATAATTGATTAGTTCAAATCTATGTAAAAAAAATATAATTACGTGGACTCTCCAATTATTATGAAATCGGCGAAGGGGCAAGGGAAATTAAAATTACCAATAGAGATTTTTGTCGTCCTAAAAACAACAAAAATAGAAGTACTTACAATGGGTATAGATTGCTTTACAAAAAACAGTTTAGGGGCAAGGGATTTGAACAGTCAAAAACAGCTATTTACATGCTAAAAAATAGAAAATAATGAGACATAAGCAGGTTAAGCATTAGGTGTCACTAAAATACATTTTATTAAAAGAAACAGGCAGCAAAACTTTGTTCCATTTAATTTTACCCGTACGTAAGGAAATCGATAATATATATACTTTCAAAATATTATAAACTTGGTATTGATTGCAAAGCAAAATACGGCTCAAGGTGCAAGGGAATTTTCAAGCTAAAATGGAATAAAATAGAAGTAATTCCATATATTTGCGAATGCCCCTATTTCATATAAACTTATGTAAAATATACAACGTAAAGATTACAGGCACTGGGATGGGCAAAGATTTCATCAGAAAATACGGCTGAAGGGGCAACGATATATATATAATAGCTAATAAAATCGATTTTTATGTTAAAAGCAACAAAGGCCATTAGTTCGTGTAAAATTACGTCAAATGAGAAATTATGTTAAAGGGACTGGCCCAGGCTAAAATCATCAAAAAATCGGTGATTTTATTTCGGGTTCTTAATATGACCATATGATGTAAACATGTACATAGACTAGAACTGCAAATTTTTAATTTTTCTGCTGCGCATTCACCAGTTAGGCTAGATATAGAGACGAAATTCTCGCATTTCCTATTTTTGACATGGTTGTCAATAATTAGAAATCGGGTATTTCGTCTCTATATCTAGCCTAACTGGTGAATGCGCAGCACAAAAATTATAAAAATTTGCAGTTCTAGTCTATGTACATGTTTACATCATATGGTCATATTAAGAACCCGAAATAAAATCACCGATTTTTTGATGATTTTAGCATGGGCCAGTCCCTTTAAAAAATGCATAGAAACTGAAATGGGTATAGATTGCATTGGAAATATATCTAGAGGGGAAAGCGATTTAAAATCATCAATAAAAGTATTTTCAGACCAAAAACAGGAAAGCAGAAGTAATTAAATATAATTGCGAAGTTCACGTTTTATTTGTATGACATACAATAAAAATTACCAGAGGAACTGAACGAATTAGAAATAAACGGCTGAAGGGGCAAAATAGTTTATCAGGCGTCATTAAAATATAGTTTTAATTAAAAAAAACATCAAAACCTGTGTAATTATTGCATTTAATTTGAAGAGATATATCTCATGTATAGAATTAATAAAAGACAGACATCAAATTAGTGGGAATACATTGCATGACAAAATACGGCTGAAGGGGCGAGGGAAATTAAAAATTGTTCATAGCAGCTGTTTTAGTGCTAAAATTAAATACAAAAATGAAATGAATCGGGCTTTAGGCCACCTTTGTGCACATATAGGCTAACCTGGGCAAGGAGAACCTTCCGAGCATGGTGAGATGATTGAGATGACACTGTCCTCCAGACACAGGATTCGAAATTCGAGCCCTGGTGGTCTGAGGCCGAGCACGCTACCTCTCGGTCACAGAGGCTTCCCACAATACTGACTTTCACACGTGGATGGGGAAGAAACATTTTTTGTTTCTTTCAAACCGTCGAGACCGGGAACGGAACCCCGAACTCTGGCGTGAAAGGCAGCGATGCTAACCACTACCCTAGGGCCCCCGCCCTAAAATTAAATACAACTGAAGTAGTTACACATAATTGCAAATGCCCTTTTTTATATCTGATTATGTAAAATAGGAAATACAACATAAAATTGCCGAGACACTGAAACAGGTAGAAATACAACTGAAAGTGCAAGGAAATATAATATATAAAAAATAGCGTCGATAGAAGGAATTTGCATGCTAGAAACAGCAAAACCGGTACTGTTAGATATGATTGCAAGGGCTCCTATTTCTTTTAAAATTACGTCGAATAGGAAGAAGTTTAAAAGTTCTAGAGGCACTGAAATTGTTATAAATCACATGAGAAAGTACGACTGAAGGGGCATACAATTTAAATCCGCAATAAAAGCTTTTTTCAAACTAAAACAGCAGAAACAGAAGTAATTAGATATAATTACAAAGACTCTTTTCGTGTAAAAATAAATAAATTAGGAAATATAAAATTGTAATAGTACAGAAACACTGCAATGAGTGTAGATCGCATGAGAAAATACTGTTAAAGGGGCAAGGAAATTTAAAGTCTTAAATACAATTTTTTCATACTAAAACAGCAGAAAAGAGAAGTAATTAGATATTATAGTGAATACCTTTAGTGGACATAAGGTGAAATAATAGGTGACCTGATAAGTGAGAAAAAAACGCCTGAAAGGACAAGTTATTCAACAGGCGTCAAGAAACGCCTGAAAAAAACACATCAAAACGTATATGTGATTGTTATATTTAATTTAAATAGCTATATATAGCATGTGTAATGACAAAAAAAATAGAACTTTCGATTACAATTATAAAACTGGTATACATTGCATGAGAAAATACGACCGAAGGGGCAAGGAAATATTAAATCGTCTATAAAAGCGAAGGAGAAAGGTATTTGGAAGCCATTAGCTATAATTGCAAATGCCCTTATTTCATATACATTGTGTAAAATAGGAAATACAAATAAAAAAAACTACAGAGGCACTGAAATGGGTGTAGATTTCACGAGAAAACGCTTTTGTAAGTACAATTATTTTTTAATGGCGCCTAAAAAATAACTTAACCCTTCAGCCGTTTTGTCTCATTCGCTAAGTTCGTCAGGTATTTTATAATGTTCTTTTTCGTAAATAACTTCCGTATGTAATATGTTTTAGTCTAGTAGGAAGAAATCAAATTCTAATTGATGTTTCTAGATTGAAAAAATACCTTAGAAAACGATTTGCTATGTTAAAAAGTTGACAAAATGTCCCACATACCATTTTTATGCAAATTAGTGACGCCATTACTGGAAAATGTATATTTCGCCATATCTCAGCTAAAAGTGCACATAGCTAAACAATTATTGTGTCTAACCCCATGTTTTGAGAGTTTAAGTTCATTATAAAACTATATTTGAAGTGATTAGATTCATTAATTTATTATGCTGACATAAAGCGTCTAGACGTATGTTCTGATGCTCAACGAATATAAAAATACTAATATTCAAGATATCAGATATGTACGAGGCATGTGATAGTATGCACATTAGTGCCATCATTAGCGTAAACTGATAACTGCACACGCTATCTATCTATACCTGATTTATTTCTGAAGGTTCAATAACACCATAACAGAGTAACACCATGTCATAGAACACGACATGCTGTACAATGTATGCTGAGATGCACATTAGTATGTCCTATCACATAATAACACTATTGTATGGGTCGCAGTACATGAAAATGTTGTAGAATGTATCCTAGAATGTATACTAGTACGTTCTACCACATATTAACACTACACATTTCTCTAAACATTTTGTGGATAAAATTGCAATTATCCGTTCTGAATTCCCAGATAAAGTATATAATATTCCATCAGTGCAAAAACCAGAAATTAGATTCAAAATGAACTCTTTTGAGCGTGCGACAGAAGATGAAATTAAAAAACTTATTTTGAGCTCATCGTCAAAATCATGTGATCTGAACCCCATTTCTACAAACGTGCTGAAATATTGTCTTGATATACTAGTAACTCCCATCACTGATATAATTAACATTTCAATGGACACAAGTACATTTCCCAAAAAATCAAAGAAGCTCATGAAGACACTACTTAAAAAAACATATCTTCCTAATTACCTGAAAAATTACCTGTATCCTACTTGAGTTTAATTTCCAAACTCTTAGAAAAGGTAGTAGCCGATTGGCTGCAAGCACATATAAAACATGTCCGTCTATCTAATCCATTACAACCAGCTTACAGGAAACATCATTCTACATAATCAGATCTACTGAAAGTACAAAACGATATCATTATTAGTATGGGCAAAGGTGAAGTTACAGCTCTCACCTTGATTTCGACACTATTGACCATGCTATGCCTAATAAATTTCAGATTGGTTTGGAATATATGGGCAGGGTCAAATTTTGTTTTCTTCTTACTTGCAAACAAGGCACCAATCCGTAAAAAATTAAAGACAGTTTGTCAGATAAAGTCACACTCTCATATAGAGTTCCACGGGGCTCTGTGCTCGGACCAGTGCTTTTTATCCTATAAACTACACCACTCAGCACAATTGTCTTCAGTTTTGACATAAACCACCATCTCCAATATGCCGATGATATTCAAATTTACATGTCTCTTTCCGTTTCCAGCGCTAAGGAATCTCTTGAGAATTTGCAACATTGTGTAATGGCCCAGGGTCTAAGCTGAAGCCTTATCCTAGTAAGACAAACTTTCTTCTCATTGGGTCCAAACTTCAGCGAGAAATAAATGCTTAATTTTAGGTCAAGACACAAATCCATCTGCATCAGCCAAAAATCTTGGTGTAGTATTCGACAGTAGCCCGGATTTCCGAAAAGACATATCTCAAAAAAAAAGACTGTAACATGTAGGGCATGCTTCTATCATATCAGTGACCTGTGTCGAATTCGAAAATAACTGTCCTTAGATCTTTCCAAGCAAATTGCAGTGGCACTGGTCAGTAGCAAGTTAAATTATTGTGACTCATTTTTCCAAAATATGCCAAAAAAAAAATATCGTTAGACAGCAACGCGTTCAGAACTGCCTTGCAAGAGTCGTAACCAAGGCCATCACGTTTTAGTTGTTCCGTTCCTATTCTAAAATGATTACAGTGGCTTCCTGTCAAATTTCGCATTAATTTTATAACATGCACAATAACTTTCCGAACCCTAAATGGCAACCAGCCTGTATATCTGGCTGACTTGCTTGTTTGTCCGAAATGCTCAAAATATCTTCACTACAATTTCAAATCGATTTGTTGGTCATCGTATAAAAAGTAAGACTGGGTCAAGAGCTTTCTCTATATCTGGCCCAGCCTTATGGAACTGTGCCTGTGCCAATGCGTAATGCCGAAACAATTTTAACATTCCGGAAATTACTTAAATCTCACCTATTTGATCTGGCTTTCCCACTCTAGCTCCTCAGTAGCCTGGCTCCCTGTTGACGAACCTGCTTTGGTCTCGATTATGACACATGATCACGCTAAGGATTTGTTCTCCTCTGAGCTCGGTCCGCTGAGTACGTGATATGTAGAATATATTCTAGAATGTATGCTGGAGCATGCTGTACTTGCAACAGAACAGTTAGGACTGACAAGATGATTCTGAAGGGTCCAGTCCAACCATCTACTCATCACTCATCACTTTCATCCAAACTCATAATTGTCATCGTATTCCTCATGATCAACCTGGTCATCTTCTTCTCGATCACCAGAATCCAATAGATCAACCAGCGAGGTTGCTAGGACAGGACAGCATGATCACAGTGGTTCCCAGACTCCCAGGTCAATCTTCATCCACCCCTGTTGCTCCTCGTACATGCACGAAGCAACCCGGTGGTTCACATGCTGGATGTTTGGCTCCAAAGCAGACTGGTACGGGGAAGGCGAGACAGGTCGACTCTGGACTATTGGAAATTACCTTCTTTCCATCTCTCACCATCTTGTGGGGCAGCTTGACATGGACGGCTCTCACAGAAGATTTACTAATTATGTGTCCGTACACCAGATACGTATGCAAACTGCTAACAGCTGTTTAATCACACGAGGCTTGACATTTGACGTCGTCACCCATTTGCCTGAATGTTTTTGTAGAGCCTGGTATTCTTTTCGAGCTTTTTAGGTGGCCCCACCTTTCCCTTGCCTTTGAATGAACTGGTTCAATCCTCTCCACTGAGAACACATTAGCCGAGGAGAGTGGCACAGTACGTTAATAGTTTTCTCCGAGAGACACAGCCACGTCAGGTAATTGTATGTTGACAAACTGTCTGTGCTTTCCCGATCCTTTGTCACACAGTCATATTGATTAAATGGGCATGATGCAGTAGAATCACAAATATGTGTGGTATTGCACCCCCCACTTGTGTTTTGATAACTTGAAACACCTGGCATGATTAAAACAAAATATTGTGGGAAAAGACAATGCAGTAGCAAGACTAGTAACATAACACAATCTTACCTAGCTATATGTTGTAACAAATTGATGAATTCTACCATCCACAATGAGGACTGCCATATTGTTCTGTCCAGCCTGGAAGCCAGGCCTGCTTACCACTCCATACAGCATAACTGACATAACTGTTTTTGTGTCATAGTTTTCATGGAAGCTTTTGTAATAATATGGCTGCCTGACAGCTGATCCAGCTGGAATGATCTCTGGGCTGCTACGTCTCAACCTCTCCTGCGCTTTGATAGACCCAGGATGATAACTGTCAGTCAAGATCGCCGTCTGATCGAGAATCTGTATGTATATCTCACAACATGTCGGGGGAAGGTTGGTAAAAGTACGTACCAGTGCCATGCCATCCTGTATGAACAAATCGTCAACTCCTTGGGTTATGGCAGATTGTCTGGGATAGCGTCTTCCAGAAGGTAAGCCTCAGTCAAGGAGGCAGACTTTGTTGACTTTCGAGGAAAAGCCATTCGGTGACCCAAGCCAAGGAGGTACAGCTATAAGTCATGAGTTCTTCCAAGGCCATTGGTTCACTTAGACTTTACGAGGAGCGGGGATGCCAGGTTGCTTTGCTCCTGGTACTGGATGACTTGAGATGATAGATTCACATAGTAACACAGGTTGACACAGCTTACCATGGGGACTATCCGACCCGAGGATAGCAGAGCTGCGCGAAATGCCACGGAGTTTCAGCACTACATTGCACAGCGAACCCCAAGTCTCTGGCCGTCTGGGCATGTCTGGGGGTAGATCCCCTAGACATGCCCATAACCCCTTATCGGGCGAGTGGAGGAAAACGCTTTCAATAACCCACCATGCCCTATCACCCCCACCCTCACATCATCATGTGTACATCATTCATCTCATCAATTGACTACAACGTTTCTATTGTATTACAATATCACTTGAAAGACCTTTTGTGCCGAAAAGTTACGTAAAGCAATGATTTACTACTACCTGATAAAAAACAATGAATATAGTTGTGAATGGGATTTTAACTGGTTACCTTTCCTTGTGAGGAAGTGATGTTGATCTTGTTGTCAGCTTTTTAGAATTGTCGAATCTTAGTGGCCACCATTGGTCTTGTGAAAGCCCACAGAATGTTACGGCAAAAAGGACAACGACATTCTGGTACTGATCCGCACTTCCAAGAATGTAAGCTTGTGCAAGCGCATCAACAAGAACGATAACCAAACTGTGCAGAAGCCAAAATGAAAAGGCAACATGTGTGCTCTTTGGGAATTTCTTGAATTTGAGATTATTTTTTATTGGGCTATTCTGTAGCCGTTTCAGCTGTTATACTCAGTTATCTTTAATATTGGCTGAGCTATGGCGAAAAATAAACTTTTCGTTAATGGCGGCCATATTTTGCGCAATAACATATATGAGACACATCTGATCACTTTAAGAATAGTTTTATATAGCTCTTGGACCCTCAAAACATGGGATCTGACAATTGTTGAGCTATGTGCACTATTAGCTGAGATATGGCCAAATATACATTTTCCAGAAATGGCGTCACTTATTTGCATGAAAATGGTATGTGGGACATTTTCTCAACTTTTTAGCATAGCAAATCGTTTTCTGTGGTATTTTTGTAATCTGGAAACATCAATTAGAAATTGATTTCCGGGGGGTGCACGATACCCCCTTCTTCCTGCCCAGCTATTTAATTACTTCTGTTTTTTTCCGCGAACATAAAATAACTTTTTATTTTTTATTTGTTTTATTAATTGTTCAATTACTTGCGCCTTCAGTCGTATATGTCGTGATGCAATGTATACTCATTTTATAGTAATTGGATATTCTATATTTTATTTATTTTTTTACATGTGAAATTTTTAATATGTCCCTTTATATTAAATACGATAATTACTTGCTTTTTGCTGTGTTCTTTTTAAAGGAAAGCTATTTTCTAATGTTCTAAGTTCCTCTGGTATTTTTGTAGATTCTATATTACATGTAATATGAATGTTTAAGCCATTACTACGACTTCTGTTGTTTTTTTTAACACAAAATTCGCTCTTATTGTTGATTGTTCAATTCCCTTATCCCTTCATGCTTATTTTTTGATATAATCTATACCATTTTTTTAAATTCTGTATTGTATTTATTTTGTTCTCTTTACAGTGATGACATAGGTTTAGATGCATGCTTTTTACACGGCTTTTCTTTAAAGCAAAATAATTTTTTTATGACGCCTATATAATCAACTTGTCCCTTAAGTCATTTTTATCTCATTCGCTCAGTTCCTCGAGCATATTTTAATTTTCTTTTTTTTCACATGTGTGCCTGCTGTTTATTTACTTCTGTTTTTTCCTCTTCTCAACATGGAACGTTTATTAACAATGTTTAAATTACTTTCCCTTTAAGCTGTATTTTTGTGTAGTCTATACTGATCGGCAAAGCCAAGGGGAAGTATCTGCTTACTTGTAAAGTAAATAGAATATGCCTTTTGGCACGGCAGCATAGGTTACCAAGCTCAAGATAATTTAAATTATATATTTTATTGATTTTTACATGGTATATGTCGCTTTATATCTTTGTAAATTCAATACAATAATTACACAGGTTAGGTTTGTGATGCAGGTTGTTTAAGTGGGGGACATCGTTGTTTCGATGCTGTGTCCTTGGGCAAGGCACTTGGCCAGGGGTTAAATGTGAAGTCGGTTTGCAGAGACTCACATTCTCGATATCAGATTATAACATTCCCCTCTACCATTTCTAAAGATTGATATTAGGAAAACGCTCCATGTTTAATTTCAAAGCAATTCTTGATAACATTTTGTTTTTTAAGCTATTAATACACACCTTGTAATTGTTTGGTTCTCTTACATTTAGAAATAACTATTTCATCTCATTATACGTTTCCCTTTTAATAAGTACAATTAACATACATAAAACAGTGTCAAACGCATTATCATGATTATCACACGTACTATATTATTACCATTCAACCATCTCATGCATTTAAGATAGAAACAAGTGTATGAATATAAAAAACAATGTCACTCCCAGCACCACCACCTACGGATATGTGTCAGTATGTAAGTAGGTTTTTTCAGCGAATAAACAATTGTAATATTTGACGTGTAACATAGCGAGGTCACAAATAAAAGCGTGAAAAGTGACACAAAAAACTGTGCTACAAAATCTAAGAAATGAAAGTATAATAAATAAATAAACATTACACAGATAATTATAGGAATTTAGTTTTGTTAACACAGATGGTTCTTCAGAAGATAACAGAGAGTTGAATTTGAACATATTTGGTCTAAAAGTGTAATAGCGAGGTAACACTTGGAGCAGGTGGGCGATAAGCCAACTAGAAGACAAAATTCTTGACCTACTTTTCACCAACAACGAATCAAGTCTACAGAAAAGCGAAATTCTTCCCGGCATTTCGAAAAAATATGCAACACTATTCGAAAGAAGATAACGATACTGAAAGGAAATTTAAACAAAATAAATTCTGGTCTTTCATTAAAAACATGCGAAAGGACTCGGCGGATGTTGCCCCATTGCGCAGACAGGGATATACTTTCCAAGATCCTCTGACGAAGCGAAAATTCTAAACAATCGATTTAACTCTCTCAAGAACCCATTGGATCCATGCCAGACAAAGGACCCAGCCCCTTTCCTTCTATGCACCAAATTGAAATTTCTACTCCTGACGTTAAAAATCGTATGGGTAACTTGAAACCCCATAAAGTTACAGGCCCCGATTCAATACATTTCGATGGGCTTAAAGGAACTTAGTTATGTTATTGTTCTCATACTACAAATAATCTTCAAAAATTCCCTTACAACTGGACAGGTACCGTACGACTGGAAAGAAGCTAATGTGGCTCCAATATTAAAAAAGGATGATAAGCACAACCCAAGTAACTATCGCCCAGTCTTATTGACATGTTTAGCACTGTATTATTTACCGTGCCATCAGATGTGAAAAATATACAAAATTATTCCAATCTGACCTCAATTCTGTCGGCTCCTGGGAAAATACTTGGCTCATGCATATTAATGCAGACAAGTGTTTTACCATGCGGGCCGGCAGAAAATGAAATGAAATGAATCGGGCTTTAGGCCACCTTTGTGCACATATAGGCTAAACTGGGCCAGGAGAACCTCCTGAGGATGGTGAGATGATTGAGATGACACTGTCCTCCAGACACAGGATTCGAAATTCGAGCCCTGGCGGTCTGAGGCCGAGCACGCTACCTCTCGGTCACGGAGGCTCCCCACAATACTAACTTTCACATGTGGATGGGGAAGAAACAATTTTGTTTCTTTCAAACCGCCGAGACCGGGAACCGAACCCCGGACTCTGGCGTGAAAGGCAGCGGTGCTAACCACTACCCTAGGGCCCCCGCATGCGGGCCGGCAGAAGCAAAACTAAAATCAATGCATCTTACAAATTACATGACCAGCCACTTCAAAGTACATATTCTGTTAAATATCTTGGCCTAGCACTTACTTCTGATCTTAATTTAACTCCCACATCAGCAATGTTACAGCAAAAGCTGATAGCGTAATTGGCCTCCTGCGCAGAAACTCGCAGGCTGTCAAGACCCAAACATATCAATCTTTAGTACGACCTCACCTGGAATATGCCTCCACGGTTTGGAGCCCACATACATCTGATGACCCTATCCTGGATGACCCTATCCACCAGACAACCACGAGGGTTATATCCGTGGAGGTGTATTCCATTGATCCCATCAAATGACCCTTACAATTTTTTTTACCCTGCTTTATACCAGTCTAGAACAAGATACTTTTTTTTAATTCACCTTTGTTTTCACTGCACAATTTTTGTTCTTCAGTAACCTCCAAGCCAAGGAGGTACAGCTATAAGTCATGAGTTCTTCCAAGGCCATTGGTTCACTTAGACCTTACAAGGAGCGGGGATGCCAGGTTGCTTTGCTCCTGGTACTGGATGACTTGAGATGATAGATTCACATAGTAACACAGGTTGACACAGCTTACCATTTAAAAAAAAATAGCGTGCTTGACATTAGGTCTGTCACGTGGGATGAATGGAGTTACCCAGAAGGAGTTATCCTTCCTATTGTTACTCTGGGGACTATCCGACCCGAGGATAGCAGAGCTGCGCGAAATGCCACGGAGTTTCAGCATTAAATTGCACAGCGAACCCCAAGTCTCTGGCCGTCTGGGCATGTCTGGGGGTAGATCCCCTAGACATGCCCATAACCCCTTATTGGGCGAGTGGAGGAAAACGCTTTCAATAACCCACCATGCCCTATCACCTCTACCCTCACATCATCATGTGTACATCATTCATCTCATCAATTGACTACAACGTTTCTATTGTATTACAATATCACTTGAAAGACCTTTTGTGCCGAAAAGTTACGTAAAGCAATGATTTACTACTACTACTACCTGATAAAAAACAATGAATATAGTTGTGAATGGGATTTTAACTGGTTACCTTTCCCTGTGAGGAAGTGATGTTGATCTTGTTGTCAGCTTTTTAGAATTGAGTTCCATATTGGCGAATCTTAGTGGCCACCATTGGTCTTGTGAAAGCCCACAGAATGTTACGGCAAAAAGGACAACGACATTCTGGTACTGATCCGCACTTCCAAGAATGTAAGCTTGTGCAAGAGCATCAACAAGAACGATAACCAAACTGTGCAGAAGCCAAAATGAAAAGGCAACATGTGTGCTCTTTGGGAATTTCTTGAATTTGAGATTATTTTTTATTGGGTTATTCTGTAGCCGTTTCAGCTGTTATACTCAGTTATCTTTAATATTGGCTGAGCTATGACGAAAAATAAACTTTTCGTTAATGGCGGCCATATTTTGCGCAATAACATATATGAGACACATCTGATCACTTTAAGAATAGTTTTATATAGCTCTTGGACCCTCAAAACATGGGATCTGACATCTAATTGTTGAGCTATGTGCACTATTAGCTGAGATATGGCCAAATATACATTTTCCAGAAATGGCGTCACTTATTTGCATGAAAATGGTATGTGGGACATTTTCTCAACTTTTTAGCATAGCAAATCGTTTTCTGTGGTATTCTTGTAATCTAGAAACATCAATTAGAAATTGATTTCCGGGGGGTGCACGATACCCCCTTCTTCCTGCCCAGCTATTTAATTACTTCTGTTTTTTTCCGCGAACATAAAATAACTTTTTATTTTTTATTTGTTTTATTAATTGTTCAATTACTTGCGCCTTCAGTCGTATATGTCGTGATGCAATGTATACTCATTTTATAGTAATTGGATATTCTATATTTTATTTATTTTTTTACATGTGAAATTTTTAAAATGTCCCTTTATATTAAATACGATAATTACTTGCTTTTTGCTGTGTTCTTTTTAAAGGAAAGCTATTTTCTAATGTTCTAAGTTCCTCTGGTAATTTCGTAGATTCTATATTACATGTAATATGAATCTTTTAAGCCATTACTTCGACTTCTGTTGTTTTTTTAACACAAAACTAGCTCTTATTGTCGATTGTTCAATTCCCTTATCCCTTCATGCTTATTTTTTGATATAATCTATACCATTTTTTTAAATTCTGTATTGTATTTATTTTGTTCTCTTTACAGTGATGACATAGGTTTAGATGCATGCTTTTTACACGGGTTTTCTTTAAAGCAAAATAATTTTTTTATGACGCCTATATAATCAACTTGTCCCTTAAGTCATTTTTATCTCATTCGCTCAGTTCCTCTAGCATATTTTAATTTTCTTTTTTTTCACATGTATGCCTGCTGTTTATTTACTTCTGTTTTTTCCTCTTCTCCACATAAAACGTTTATTAACAATGTTTAAATTACTTTCCCTTTAAGCTGTATTTTTGTGTAGTCTATACTGATCGGCAAAGCCAAGGGGAAGTATCTGCTTACTTGTAAAGTAAATAGAATATGCCTTTTGGCTCGGCAGCATGGGTTACCAAGCTGAAGATAATTTAAATTATATATTTTATTGATTTTTACATGGTATATGTCGCTTTATATCTTTGTAAATTCAATACAATAATTACACAGGTTAGGTTTGTGATGCAGGTTGTTTAAGTGTGGGACATCGTTGTTTCGATGCTGTGTCCTTGGGCAAGGCACTTGGCCAGGGGTTAAATGTGAAGTCGGTTTGCAGAGACTCACATTCTCGATATCAGATTATAACATTCCCCTCTACCATGTCTAAAGATTGCTATTAGGAAAACGCTCCATGTTTAATTTCAAAGCAATTCTTGATAACATTATGTTTTTTAAGCTATTAATACACACCTTGTAATTGTTTGGTTCTCTTACATTTAGAAATAACTATTTCATCTCATTATACGTTTCCCTTTTAATAAGTACAATAAACATACATAAAACAGTGTCAAACGCATTATCATGATTATCACACGTACTATATTATTATCATTCAACCATCTCATGCATTTAAGATAGAAACAAGTGTATGAATATAAAAAAACAATGTCACTCTCAGCACCACCACCTACGGATATGTGTCAGTATGTAAGTAAGTTTTTTCAGCAAATAAACAATTGTAATATTTGACGTGTAACATAGCGAGGTCACAATTAAAAGCGTCAAAAGTGACACAAAAAACTGTGCTACAAAATTTAAGAAATGAAAGTATAATAAATACATAAACATTACACAGATAATTATAGGAATTTAGTTTTGGTAACACAGATGGTTCTTCAGAAGATAACAGAGAGTTGAATTTGAACATATTTGGTCTAAAAGTGTAATAGCGAGGTAACACTTGGAGCAGGTGGGCGATAAGCCAACTAGAAGACAAAATTCTTGACCTACTTTTCACCAACAACAAATCAAGTCTCCAGAAAATCGAAATTCTTCCCGGCATTTCGAAAAAACCCACAAATATTCGGCACAGTTTACAAAATGAAATGACACAGTCATACTGCCAGTATATCGAAAATATGCAACACTATTCGAAAGAAGATAACGATACTGAAAGGAAATTTAAACAAAATAAATTCTGGTCTTTTATTAAAAACATGCGAAAGGACTCGGCGGATGTTGCCCCATTGCGCAGACAGGGATATACTTTCCAAGATCCTCTGACGAAGCGAAAATTCTAAACAATCGATTTAACTCTCTCAAGAACCCATTGGATCCATGCCAGACAAAGGACCCAGCCCCTTTCCTTCTATGCACCAAATTGAAATTTCTACTCCTGATGTTAAAAATCGTATGGGTAACTTGAAACCCCATAAAGTTACAGGCCCCGATTCAATACATTTCGATGGGCTTAAAGGAACTTAGTTATGTTATTGTTCTCATACTACAAATAATCTTCAAAAGTTCCCTTACAACTGGACAGGTACCGTACGACTGGAAAGAAGCTAATGTGGCTCCAATATTAAAAAAGGATGATAAGCACAACCCAAGTAACTATCGCCCAGTCTTATTGACATGTTTAACACTGTATTATTTACCGTGCCATCAGATGTGAAAAATATACAAAATTATTCCAATGTGACCTCAATTCTGTCGGCTCCTGGGAAAAGACTTGGCTCATGCATATTAATGCAGACAAGTGTTTTACCATGCGGGCCGGCAGAAGCAAAACTAAAATCAATGCATCTTACAAATTACATGACCAGCCACTTCAAAGTACATATTCTGTTAAATATCTTGGCCTAGCACTTACTTCTGATCTTAATTTAACTCCCACATCAGCAATGTTACAGCAAAAGCTGATAGCGTAATTGGCCTCCTGCGCAGAAACTCGCAGGCTGTCAAGACCCAAACATATCAATCTTTAGTACGACCTCACCTGGAATATGCCTCCACGGTTTGGAGCCCACATACATCTGATGACCCTATCCTGGATGACCCTATCCACCAGACAACCACGAGGGTTATATCCGTGGAGGTGTATTCCAATGATCCCATCAAATGACCCTTACATTTTTTTTACCCTGCTTTATACCAGTCTAGAACAAGACACTTTTTTTTAATTCACCTTTGTTTTCACTGCACAATTTTTGTTCTTCTGTAACCTCCAAGCCAAGGAGGTACAGCTATAAGTCATGAGTTCTTCCAAGGCCATTGGTTCACTTAGACTTTACGAGGAGCGGGGATGCCAGGTTGCTTTGCTCCTGGTATTGGATGACTTGAGATGATAGATTCACATAGTAACACAGGTTGACACAGCTTACCATTTAAAAAAAAATAGCGTGCTTGACATTAGGTCTGTCACGTGGGATGAATGGAGTTACCCAGAAGGAGTTATCCTTCCTATTGTTACTCTGGGGACTATCCGACCCGAGGATAGCAGAGCTGCGCGAAATGCCACGGAGTTTCAGCATTAAATTGCACAGCGAACCCCAAGTCTCTGGCCGTCTGGGCATGTCTGGGGGTAGATCCCCTAGACATGCCCATAACCCCTTATCGGGCGAGTGGAGGAAAACGCTTTCAATAACCCACCATGCCCTATCACCCCCACCCTCACATCATCATGTGTACATCATTCATCTCATCAATTGACTACAACGTTTCTATTGTATTACAATATCACTTGAAAGACCTTTTGTGCCGAAAAGTTACGTAAAGCAATGATTTACTACTACTACTACCTGATAAAAAACAATGAATATAGTTGTGAATGGGATTTTAACTGGTTACCTTCCCCTGTGAGGAAGTGATGTTGATCTTGTTGTCAGCTTTTTAGAATTGAGTTCCATATTGTCGAATCTTAGTGGCCACCATTGGTCTTGTGAAAGCCCACAGAATGTTACGGCAAAAAGGACAACGACATTCTGGTACTGATCCGCACTTCCAAGAATGTAAGCTTGTGCAAGCGCATCAACAAGAACGCTAACCAAACTGTGCAGAAGCCAAAATGAAAAGGCAACATGTGTGCTCTTTGGGAAATTCTTGAATTTGAGATTATTTTTTATTGGGTTATTCTGTAGCCGTTTCAGCTGTTATACTCAGTTATCTTTAATATTGGCTGAGCTATGACGAAAAATAAACTTTTCGTTAATGGCGGCCATATTTTGCGCAATAACATATATGAGACACATCTGATCACTTTAAGAATAGTTTTATATAGCTCTTGGACCCTTAAAACATGGGATCTGACACCTTAATTGTTGAGCTATGTGCACTATTAGCTGAGATATGGCCAAATATACATTTTCCAGAAATGGCGTCACTTATTTGCATGAAAATGGTACGTGGGACATTTTCTCAACTTTTTAGCATAGCAAATCGTTTTCTGTGGTATTTTTGTAATCTAGAAACATCAATTAGAAATTGATTTCCGGGGGGTGCACGATACCCCCTTCTTCCTGCCCAGCTATTTAATTACTTCTGTTTTTTTCCGCGAACATAAAATAACTTTTCATTTTTTATTTGTTTTATTAATTGTTCAATTACTTGCGCCTTCAGTCGTATATGTCGTGATGCAATGTATACTCATTTTATAGTAATTGGATATTCTATATTTTATTTATTTTTTTACATGTGAAATTTTTAATATGTCCCTTTATATTAAATACGATAATTACTTGCTTTTTGCTGTGTTCTTTTTAAAGGAAAGCTATTTTCTAATGTTCTAAGTTCCTCTGGTATTTTCGTAGATTCTATATTACATGTAATATGAATCTTTTAAGCCATTACTTCGACTTCTGTTGTTTTTTTAACACAAAATTAGCTCTTATTGTCGATTGTTCAATTCCCTTATCCCTTCATGCTTATTTTTTGATATAATCTATACAATTTTTTTAAATTCTGTATTGTATTTATTTTGTTCTCTTTACAGTGATGACATAGGTTTAGATGCATGCTTTTTACACGGGTTTTCTTTAAAGCTAAATTATCTTTTTATGACGCCTATATAATCAACTTGTCCCTTAAGTCATTTTTATCTCATTCGCTCAGCTCCTCGAGCATATTTTAATTTTCTTTTTTTTCACATGTATGCCTGCTGTTTATTTGCTTCTGTTTTTTCCTCTTCTCAACATAAAACGTTTATTGACAATGTTTAAATTACATTCCCTTTAAGCTGTATTTTTGTGTAGTCTATACTGATCGGCAAAGCCAAGGGGAAGTATCTGCTTACTTGTAAAGTAAATAGAATATGCCTTTTGGCACGGCAGCATAGGTTACCAAGCTCAAGATAATTTAAATTATATATTTTATTGATTTTTACATGGTATATGTCGCTTTATATCTTTGTAAATTCAATACAATAATTACACAGGTTAGGTTTGTGATGCAGGTTGTTTAAGTGAGGGACATCGTTGTTTGTTTGTTTGTTTTTTGGCACTTGGCCAGGGGTTAAATGTGAAGTCGGTTTGCAGAGACTCACATTCTCGATATCAGATTATAACATTCCCCTCTACCATTTCTAAAGATTGATATTAGGAAAACGCTCCATGTTTAATTTCAAAGCAATTCTTGATAACATTATGTTTTTTAAGCTATTAATACACACCTTGTAATTGTTTGGTTCTCTTACATTTAGAAATAACCATTTCATCTCATTATACGTTTCCCTTTTAATAAGTACAATAAACATACATGAAACAGTGTCAAACGCATTAACATGATTATCACACGTACTATATTATTACCATTCAACCATCTCATGCATTTAAGATAGAAACAAGTGTATGAATATAAAAAAACAATGTCACTCCCAGCACCACCACCTACGGATATGTGTCAGTATGTGAGGAAGGTTTTTTCAGCAAATAAACAATTCTAATATTTGACGTGTAACATAGCGAGGTCACAAATAAAAGCGTGAAAAGTGACACAAAAAACTGTGCTACAAAATCTAAGAAATGAGAGTATAATAAATAAATAAACATTACACAGATAATTATAGGAATTTAGTTTTGTTAACACAGATGGTTCTTCAGAAGATAACAGAGAGTTGAATTTGAACATATTTGGTCTAAAAGTGTAATAGCGAGGTAACACTTGGAGCAGGTGGGCGATAAGCCAGCTAGAAGACAAAAATCTTGACCTACTTTTCACCAACAACAAATCAAGTCTCCAGAAAATCGAAATTCTTCCCGGCATTTCGAAAAAAACCACAAATATTCGGCACAGTTTACAAAATGAAATGACACAGTCATACTGCCAGTATATCGAAAATATGCAACACTATTCGAAAGAAGATAACGATACTGAAAGGAAATTTAAACAAAATAAATTCTGGTCTTTAATTAAAAACATGCGAAAGGACTCGGCGGATGTTGCCCCATTGCGCAGACAGGGATATACTTTCCAAGATCCTCTGACGAAGCGAAAATTCTAAACAATCGATTTAACTCTCTCAAGAACCCATTGGATCCATGCCAGACAAAGGACCCAGCCCCTTTCCTTCTATGCACCAAATTGAAATTTCTACTCCTGACGTTAAAAATCGTATGGGTAACTTGAAACCCCATAAAGTTACAGGCCCCGATTCAATACATTTCGATGGGCTTAAAGGAACTTAGTTATGTAATTGTTCTCATACTACAAATAATCTTCAAAAATTCCCTTACAACTGGACAGGTACCGTACGACTGGAAAGAGCTAATGTGGCGCCAATATTCAAAAAGGATGATAAGCACAACCCAAGTAACTATCGCCCAGTCTTATTGACATGTTTAACACTGTATTATTTACCGTGCCATCAGATGTGAAAAATATACAAAATTATTCCAATCTGACCTCAATTCTGTCGGCTCCTGGGAAAAGACTTGGCTCATGCATATTAATGCAGACAAGTGTTTTACCATGCGGGCCGGCAGAAGCAAAACTAAAATTAATGCATCTTACAAATTACATGACCAGCCACTTCAAAGTACATATTCTGTTAAATATCTTGGCCTAGCACTTACTTCTGATCCTAATTTAACTCCCACATCAGCAATGTTACAGCAAAAGCTGATAGCGTAATTGGCCTCCTGCGCAGAAACTCGCAGGCTGTCAAGACCCAAACATATCAATCTTTAGTACGACCTCACCTGGAATATGCCTCCACGGTTTGGAGCCCACATACATCTGATGACCCTATCCTGGATGACCCTATCCACCAGACAACCACGAGGGTTATATCCGTGGAGGTGTATTCCATTGATCCCATCAAATGACCCTTACAATTTTTTTTACCCTGCTTTATACCAGTCTAGAACAAGACGTTTTTTTTTAATTCACCTTTGTTTTCACTGCACAATTTTTGTTCTTCTGTAACCTCCTGTTTTTTTGGGGGGTTACAACTAGCACTTCAACCATGTTAACACCAGTATTCTGACACGTAATTTGTGCACACACACCACTAGGCTTACGTGTTATACTCCAAAAGAGGTGCAAACGATGTTTACACGAGGAAGAAGAAGAGCACAAGTCTGATGTGACGTGTGTTCTCACATTCAAACAAATAATGGTATTCATCTCCCATGAAGACCTTACATACTGGACAAAGCCTTTCATTGCATTGTCTGCGGTTACGCCGTCTGCCTTACATTAATTTTGATAGTGTGTGATGATTAGTTAGAAATTCTGTGTTTACACTTTGTTTACCCATATCGAAATAATGTTGACTGGTTTGTTACATTTTTGTATATAGAACAGCTCGACATATTGCTAAAATAAACCATTCGTGGATATATTGATCACGTGGGCCTACATGTAATCTCTGTTTAAATAAAATAATAAGATATGTTCTATTTCTAACACCCTGTTGCATCTATGCATAGCCATATCCCATATTAAATAACATGTCTCTTACTAGAGAAGCCCAGTTACCAATTGGATTTTCAGCAATAATGGTGTGTGATATTATTTTATACGTTTTCTGAACAAATGGGCCTGATTCTCTATGAAAAATTTAACCAGTATTTCACTATATCTTTTTTAAAATAGAGGGAATCAGAATTGGCTACAAGGATCACATTCATTTCATTCTCGCTGGCACAAACATTACAATTAGTCCAGGAGCCTTATCATATATGGTCCCACGAGGGTTAAAATGTGTGACGATGTACTAGCGATGAAACAGACGTGTGCTGGTGGCGATCAGTGCCGATGTGCAACGTCCCACGAGAAAACACACAAGGGGAATATTGAGGGAAGTATCACCGACATTTTGCCGAATATTCGGTGATGCATTGGGGAAGATTCGGGGATTACTAACTCTGCGCTACATCGACTAACAGTTGACGAGGTGCTATTAGAATCGGCGATGGTCGGTGATCCTTCGGCGTGCAACAGACGAATATCGGGGATGCGTCGGGGGCGTAATGGTGATGTCTTGACGATGTCGTGGTGATGTACATGTAAGCATATAAAAGGTGGAGAGATTTGATGTGGAACCACATACCTTTTGGCTGCCAAATGAGATCACGCATGAAGAAGAGATCACGTTCATTCTGTTGGCGTACTACTGGGTAAGGAGAAAGAATAGAACACACAGGGGAAAGCATCGCCATAGCATCGTCGATGATTTACAGAACAGTACGGGATATCGGCGATGGATCACTCAAACCATCGGCGACAGTATCACATCGAATATACATCGCTGATGTTTACGCGAGCTTCATAAATGTGTCGCCGATGTGTCTGCGATATTTTGACCTTGGTGTACGTCGCCGAATGTTCGCCGACTATTGTGCGCGGCTCGGCGCTGTTCGGCGATATATCGCCGATGGTTTTGGCGACTAAATTATTCGCGTACGTCGACGATCATTTGCAGAACTACTGGCGTATGGCGGCGCTGCCCTGGTGATACCCAAATATGTGAGAAAGCATCGAGAGGCTTAAAAAGCCTCGGAGGACCATTGCATGGGGGCTCAACTCAGAAAACAATCGATAAAAGCTGAATTTTTCACAACAGGTGCCAAATATATTGAGGATGAAAATACAACAAATACTCATGTCTCCATTCAAAATGGTCGCCTTTGGCCATCTTGAATGCTTACCTTTTAACATAATGCACCTAGAATCTAAACTTGTGACTAATCGAATTAATTCCATTGGAATTGTTATGTTTACGTTTTGATATCATCTAAATGATGTCTGCCAGTAACCGCCTTGCAAAAAACATCTTTTCAATAATGACCACATCGTTTTTCAAGTTCTGATAGGCTAAATAACGCAAGACTAGTTTGAATACTCCGATTTAAGCCTATTTAAATATTGTTCGTTTTTGTATTTCACTGACGTGTTGTATTTCACGCTTAGACAGCTCTTTCCAATTCATTTGAATACCTATGTTAGAGGTCTACGGCCATTATAAATATTTCTGCTCTTACAGTGCCTGTGCGGGGATCGACTTTAGTCGTCACATTCTGTCGACTAAAGTCGATCTCAGCACCGTAAGGGTTAACATTAACGTCGGTGTCATTTTTTCTGAATGAATTTATTTGACATGAAATGTCCCCTCAATAACCTGTAATTACAATATTGGTTCAATCCGATATCGGGTCAAACGTTGGTCCACCATCTGCGACGTTGGCCCAATATTGGCCCAACATTGAGCCAATGCCTAGTGTTTGCTGGGTTAAACCAGGTGTAAGGTACTTAACCCTTTCATCGCGTGGACCGCAGGCTTGAGGCCAAGGTACTCGGTACTTCGGTACTTCTGTACTCGAGTACCGATTTAACAGTACTCGTCGGTACTCGGTACTTTCTTGTACTCAAGTACTTTTAAAAATGAAAGTACTTTTAACGAATATTTACGAGTACTTGACGAGTACCAGTCATCCTAAATTGATTCAAAATAACTTACAAACAAATCATAAATCATTATAGCGGGATATGGAACATTCAGTTTCAGATGTAAATTTATTCGTTTACCGTCCGTTTAGCTTAATTAATATTTTGAAATTATTTTGAAACTAGTTCAAATACTTACATCAACTTATAGCAAAATTACACTTTTTTTGCAATATCATGCTGCTAATTGCCTGTTCAGCATTGTATATAAACAACTAGTATCACCGTGTAGTTCACAAGATAATTAAATAGCTATTCTTAAACAAATGACAAGAGACGTGTTTCTGGAAAACGGGAATACATACAGTTGATTTATAACATTTACAAGATAAATATATTAGCCGGTAGGCCTAGTAATCATTGAAGGGGGGGGGCGTGATTTCGACAAAGATGTCGCGCTTTTTTTAAATCACACTCACAACACACTTTTCTTCGCAGCTAAACCCCAGCAAACACGAGGCACTGGACCAATGATGGTATAATGCTGGGCCAGCACTGCAATTGGTTCAATGTATTGTGCTTATTGGGACAACCAATCGCTATTTGCATACTTTTTGCATAATATTGGTCCAATTGCGCAGACACTCAGCCGACATTACCCCAACACCGGATTAATAATGTCACTTTCAGTAGTGAACAAGTGAACAAGTATTTATTACTGTTCTCTTATAAGGCAGTGGAGACTCGCAGTGGACTAAGATATATTAAGACTGCCATAGCTCACACAACGCTGTACCAAGGTTGTGTGGGTACCAAAAAAACAACACTACCGCGACAACGCGACGTTTTGTTCACAATGACTTTACAATGCCGGGCCAATGTTCAAGACATCGGGCCAAGAATTTACCATCATGTACCGAGAAGTAAATAGGATTAACACCTGATAAAACATACTGTTCAAACAAAGATGACCAAAGATATTAGACGTGAAACACCACCCTTCAACTGCGGGACACTAGTATTATTTATATATCATTAATACAAATCATTTATTAGGCGGTCCATCCCCCCAAAAAAATCCGCATCACTGTGCATACTAAAAACAATTATTATTATGTACAAATAAGTTACCATAGATGTCAGGTGTCTAGCGAACTGAACAACCCTATGTACAATATACAATATGCATTGTCTCAGGTCACCAGTAAGCAGGTAATTAAGCATTTGTTTTAAATGTCTATTTTTCAATATCATTTTTATGTGGTTTATCATTAGAAGCTGG
Source organism: Flabesymbios commensalis (assembly GCA_964017125.1). NCBI lineage: Eukaryota > Metazoa > Annelida > Polychaeta > Terebellida > Flabelligeridae > Flabesymbios > Flabesymbios commensalis. The sequence goes on along the minus strand of OZ024909.1, from coordinate 62,599,091 downwards.
AAATTGAGTCAGCAGTTATAGTTGCAAATGAGAGAAAAATATAATTGAACACGTTAGTGTCGCGTGAGGGTTAAACACTGTTGAAGGGGTATCCAGACAGTTAGGCACCGGACGTTTAGGCACCGGACGGACGTTTAGGCACCGGACATTTAGGCACCCGGATGTTTAGGCACCTGGACGTTTTGACACCCGGACGTTTAGGCACCCAGACTTTAGGACGTTTCGTTAAAGGTGTGGGGTTATATAATCAGTCAATTGTAGGCCTACGGCGGCCCTTTCCGACCCCGAAATGTGATGACACAGATAAAAAATAAAACAGGGAGGTGCTTTTTGTAGAAGAATATGTTTTTAAATCTAGGAATAGGCTATAATATATCAGCGTATGCCCAGGCTGAATCTTGTACCTCCTTGCTTGTACGGATATATACATGCATTATGGTAATACATTTGATTTGATTTTATAACACGGTCCCCAGAAACTAAAGTGTGTCTGTTATCGCAAAAAAATTCTGAAGTGCAAAGCTAAAAGGCAGTTATGTTTAATTTACAAGTAAGCAGATACTGGCTTTTAGATTTCCAGGGCAGGATATTTGGGATCCGTGTACCCTAAATAGCCTTGATCTTTTCCATCACACAGTGTGTGTTCAGGCTCATTTAAACGTTTATTACAGTGGCGGCCCAATGTTGGCGGCACTGGCCAAAAAATGTATCATCAGTCGGACTACTGCAAGTTTTAAAGTTTGCGAGTTTTGCAACGTAAAGTTTTAGACAAAGACAATTTACCTATGTATCTATTTACTTATTATGATTCGCCAAATAGTCGGCCCACATGTAGCATACAATACTTTGTACACTGATACGAAAATGCAATAATATACTATTGGCTGGGATATGGCATCAGATATGCAATATCTATTCTAGGCCTGTCCCACAAAATATTAATCATAGTTATATATTCACGAAATATCCCAGCAAACACGAAAGCATTGTAATGATAATTATGAAACATTCATTAAAAATAATATGCAACAACATCATTAAAAAAAACGTTTTAAAAATATTGTTATAATATTTGCATTTTATGTTTAAAAAAAAAAAATGTTATAAAAACGTCTTAAGAACGTTTTTTATGAACGTTTTAAATACTATTTGTATTTATTGTTTTAAAATACCCGGTTCAGCCAACGTTTTAATATTGTAAAACATTTTCATATGACCTTTTAAAATATTTAAAAAATGGTTTGTGTTCTTTTTACTTACAGTTTTCACCACTCATATACTTTACATTTCAACATGACGCCTGACATTTTTTAGTGAATTAATTATTTATTGAATAATGTTTAATTAGAGTTTACAACCAAAGTACTTGGTACTTGTAATCGAGTACTTTTTGATGTACTTGTACTTGTACTCAAGTACTTTTGAAAATCCAGTACTTGTACTTGTACTCATCATTTCTTCAAGTACTTGTACTTGTACTCGAATACTTTTGTCCAGTACTCGCCCAAAGCCTGGTGGAGCGTCCATTGAGGTCAGAATCTGACGTCTATAGACGTCAGATTCTTACGTCTAAAGACGGTCACTGCACTGAAAGTATTAAAAATATGTATACTGCCGTAGACCCATATCATAGGTATTCAAATAAAGCGGAAAGAGCTAACTAAGACATTTGTGCTGATTTCAAATTGAAAACAATGCTTTGTTCACCATGATGTATACACACATATTTCAGCGTCGGAAGGGTTAAGGAATCCTAGGCGTCATACCAGGCTGAACAGCAGCATCAGAACAAGAACAGCCTCCCAAGAGCAACATTATCCTATCAAACACAAGACGCAGAAACAATGCTAGGCTAATGCAGGCCCACTGTCTACGATACTGGCCCAACACTGTTGTGTTTGTTGTGCTGCGCTCTCCCCTGTGTGATGCGCCGTGATATCGCATGTGAGTGTAGAGTAAACACATGTGTCAAACAGAATATCGAAATGAACAGACGGAGAATTATACTTATAATTGGTGGCCCTTATGACCAATAAATAGCTATGTGAATACTTTATACTCCAAGCACATATTTGGCGTTTTTTCTGTCGTTAAAACACACCAGGCACACCACTACATTATTTCTTTGTCCGACCATGACATTCTAAGGCAGAAATAGAGAGTTGTTGTTGATCATGTACAGACCAATTATGATGGTAGGCCTATGGTATTATAATCAGTCAGATGTTACCGAGCTGTTGATTATGAGGGATCCTCATTATGGTCGGATGTGTTTTAAGTCAGTTAAAACCCTCGGAGTTCTACATTCTTAGCTACATAATCCAGGCCCAGCAGACAATGTTTTGAGAAACTGTGAATCAGTCCTTAGTTTTAATTTTTACCAATAATCGATTAATGATATACTTGATCATCATAATTTCTGACTGATCATTGATTATAATCGATAATCATCGATTAACATTCATCAATAATTATAACACTTACAATGCTGAAATATTTTTTGTATAAACCATAGAGACCAAATGTTTTTTTTTAATTTTGAAATCATTATGAATGTCCTAGTTAGCTCTTTCCGCTTCATTTGAATACATATGTTATGGGTTATGGATGTGTTTTAGTTAAAGACCTCGGAGCTCTACATTATTAGCTGTGAAAGCTTTCACAGTTATAAGAATGTAGAACTCCTCGGACTTTATTCTATACGGACCACTGTGAACAGGACCAATGACACAATGCTGGTTTAGTGTGGACCAGCGTCTCAGACTGCAGACAGTGGACCAACTTTTTAGGCTTTGGTTTGATGTCACATTATATACGACGCTGGTCCAGCACCAAACCAGCATTGAAAACCAAAATAAATCTACACAATATTAGTAACTTCTTGAATTATTAACTGGTAATGAGAACACTCAATTTGGTTCGCTGGTGTGCCCATTGTTTATGACGCTGGACCAGCAACAAACCAACATTGAGAACTTAATAAATCTAACAAGATTAATAACTTCGTGAATTATTAACTGGTAATTACAACACTCAATTTGTTAAAATAGACAGATTGCTGGGTGTCAGCTGCCATCACATCACTGTTACCGGGAGATCTATTAAAGACCCTCTCACACCAGCCTGCGCTCATCCCCGACCGTTACCCAGCGAACACGAGACATCGACCCAATGTTGTTTGATGTTGGGCCAGCGTCGCAGACGGTGACCCAACATTACATCAGCATTGATCGATGTCTAGTGTTTTCTGGGCATGCGGTTCCAAACTTGTATCATTTTTGTTAATGTGCAGTGATATCGCAGAAAAATACGTTTTTACTGCGATCCCACTCCGATTATCAGTGCACTTTGAATTAACTCCCACAATGCGCCTCGAGCAACCCTCACCAGTTGCTCACTCCGCTCTCAGTACGATCACAATACGATGACAACTCTGATCTCAGTTTTTTTCTTGTTGCGTTCATTGCTTTATGTCACTATTTTTCTCTCTGTTTTAGATCAACGCGTGGGCTAGATTATAGGCAAATTCACATTAAATTTCCAGGGTAATTGCCACAACACTCGTATTAATGCTTGTAAAGTTTCATGACACTGAGAAATCAGCGAAAATCATTCACTATGGTTAAAAGGTGAATTCGACTGTAAAGGTTCCAACACACCACAAAAACTCCCCGTGATTGCTTAAAACGTGACTGTCCTGGCATGTTTTAGAAAATCACAGAAAAGCAGGTTCTACGGCGGAAGCATGGCACACCAGAATGTTCCCGAGTTTCCGTAGTAGGCCTAATTAGCCATTGCAGCCATCCTATTTTCAATTCAATTCAATTCAATACAATTCAGTTTATTTATGCTTGAAACATACCTTTACATGTATACAATCAATCATACAAATGCAAAGGAGACCTGCTTAAGGCTTTTGATAAGCCGCTTCCATGCTGGTCACCCTTCAATAAAGTAAAATAATGTTTCTGAAAAAACTGCATACGTCGCGGGGATGACAGAGAGATGAAAAGACGGCCAATCATAAAATAGTAACATTAATGCGGAAGGAGAAGCGGACAAATACGAGTATAGTCTATGTATCAACGCAAAAAAGAGACACAACATAAATATATTAAGAACGTTAAACTTAGCGGACTGCATAAATATGATACAAACTTATATAATAACAATTGAAAAGGACCAGCGTCCAAAGTGCACTGTGTATTACGAAACAACAATTTTTCAAACATACATAGCAGTTTTGTATTAAACATATTGAGTTGTATTCATTGACAATCATTTTTTAAAGATATATTGTAAATCCTTTTCGACTATGAGTATTTATTTTATCTGTTATAATGCTGTTTGAATTACTCAAAATATCCGGAATAAAAAAACCATGCATTTTGAGCAAATACATGTTTTACTCGTGCAATTGAGTAGTTTCTTTTGTGTCTGATGTTATGATGGTAGATTACTGGTTGTAAAAGTGAAGACATTAGATAAAATAAGCACATAAATTGTTATTTATTAGGTCGAAACAAAACGTTAATAGTTGAAGCTTAAACAAACCATCAATTTTAAGCACATTTAGCTTCTTAAAGAGGGGCTCGTTGTGAGAGAGGTAACCACTCGAACATATGATTCGCATGGCTTTCTTCTGCAATTTTAGAATTCTTTCCTGGTTAAAACCCCAGCACTTAAGACCATAAATTATATGTGGTTTAATCAGCCCATTATATATGGTTAAAATAATTTCAGTAGGAACCATGTGTTTAAGTAAGTGCATAATTCCTATAATATTTAAAAATTTAGAAGCTATTTTGTTTATGTGCGAATCCCATTTTAAATGCTTGTGTATTGTTGACCCTAAAAAATTAAATTCATCAGCAGATTCTATTTAGATATTCTCAATCTCTATATTAGGTATATTGATTTGTTTTTGGGGCATATAAAATACCATGAATTTGGATTTTTTTTTATGTTGATTGATAATTTAATTAACCAGTCTGCAACTTTTGTTAATTCTAAATTTAGATTTTTTGGAAGTATTATTACCAAAAACATCTAATGTGGAGTATAAAGCAGTATCATCAGTATCATAAATAATCATCTTAAACAGTTTACTGGCATTGCATAAATCATTAATAAATATATTATAAATAGTAGAGGGCCCTTGAGGTACACCAGTGGATATATGATACATATCGGAATTAGTTTTATCAAAAAGAACGTATTGGGTTCTATTTTGTAAATAGTCTTTAAAAAGTTTTGACTCTACTGACTTTATAATGATTTAATTTCTGAAAAAAATAACGTGGTCAAGAGTGTCGAATGCCTTTGAGAGGTCTAAGAAAATGGATATCGGTATTTTGCCTTTATCAAGGTCCTGAGTGATTCTATCAATTAGTTCAGACGATGCTAAGTCAGTAGAATGACCAGCCCTAAAACCATACTGACTCTGATATAAAAGTGTATGGTCATTTAGATATGTACTTAACTGTTTGAAAATTAGTTTTTCCAAAATTTTCGATATCGGGGGAAGGAGTGAGACTGGTCTGTAGTTTGATATATCGTTCAAAGACCCTTTCTTATGGATTGGTATTTCCTTCGCTACCTTTAGTTTTTCTGGGAATATACCAGTATTTAAAGACTGATTAAGGATACATGGGAGAGCTGGTATTATTTATGTTTTAATTGCCTTTAATAATGTCATAGAAATATCACCAAAACCTGTACTAGATTTATTTGGTAGTTCATTTAATATTTTAAGTATGAAAATGTCGTCTATATTTTTAAATTGAAATGTACAGTTATGTGTGCTAGTTAGAAAGTCTTTAGCATTAATGTTTTTGGGCATTTTTATGTTTTTGGCGAGGCTAGGTCCAATGTCAGTGAGATATTTACAAAAACTACTTAGCTATGATGTTTGAATCAGTGATTTCTTCCCCGTTGGTCATAAAATAATTAGGGAAGTGTCTTTTGACTTTAGATTGTTGTAATAAATCCTTTATATTTGTCCATGTATTTTTATTATTATATTTTTCAAATAATGAGTAGTAGTGATTTCGCTTAGCCATCCTAATGTTTGATTTTATTATTTTGTTATGCGTGTTTAATTCTATCGTGTGCATCTGTATTTGTAGGTGTTGTTCTGTATTGCTTATATAATTTATCTCGATAAGAAATTGATTTTACAATACCTTGAGTTATCCATTGTGATTTTTTATGGCAGCGTTTATTAAATTTGACGATTTTAGAGGCCAGATGTTGCTTATTGGCGGATTTTCAAATATTGTGAAATATGACATAGTTAATATTAGGGTCATAATCTATGTCTCTGCTAATTTTTGAATAAATATCAGAGTCAGCTATTTCATTTTGAAAGTTAATAATCGAAAAATGAGATGTTTATTTCACCTCAATGTATCTGTCAGTGCGTTTACCAGATTTTGAATACACTAGCGATATAAAGTATGAAAAGTGATCGGTAAGTGAGGTTAATAATATACCTGCAATAGAGTAGTTAGAATATGTAGTTATTTTACATATAAAATTATCTATTAATGTTGCACTAGAATTTGAGATTATAGTTGGTAATGTTATACGTGGAAACCATCCGCTCGATTCTATCATATCAACGTTTTCATTAACAAAATCGTTTTCTTTAATTTTTAATAAATCATTATTGATATCGCCGCTTATTATGATGCCATAATTCCTAGTTCTTCTGTGAACGATTTGTAATTTAATAGAATATCTCTGGGGGGCCTGTATATGTTTCCTAATAATATGTGTGTGGGCCTATGTGTGTTCACCTCGCTTATTTAAATAAATTGACCTTCAAATATTTCAGATATAATGGGTGATGACAGTTTTAAAATTATATTTTGCATGGAGATATATTGCTAGACCTCCCTATTTTTCTATAGAGAATAAGGCATTATTTGAGTCATCTCTGAGCCATGCTTCTTGTAAACAAATAGCTCTTATGTGACAATTATTTTCTTGTATCAAATGAAGTAAAATTTTGACTGTATGTTTAGGCTTAGCACCTCAAAATTTTCATTTTTCTCCTTCAGTATTTTTTATAAAATATTCTTGGTCGAAATAAGGTGAATGCTTATTAATGCTTATTCTTCAGCATCATCTGTGTTATCAACATTTAGTATATGTGCTAAGGAATGACTATGCAAACCGCCAACGTTCTCCAGTATTACACTATCCATTGTCTAGTGCGAGAACGTTGATACGTGACGACGAACGATGCCGCATCTCCCCCACATGACAAAACATGATGGTACGATGTACCGAATTACTACATCTCCCCAATTGATTGATGTAATGGAGTATTTCATAAGCTAGAAAGTAACGATGTGTTTATTGCGCGTGTATGGTACGGACGATAAAGGATAATATTTAAGGACACACACTGTCGATGTGTTCACTGTAAAAATATAAATTGTAGTTTTAAACATTTCTTCACATGTGCACACAGCCTTAGGAGCTCGGCAGACTTGTTTTCAATGTTCCAAATTAGGTGTTCATATTGATAGGTGGGTGGTTGACTGCCCCTTTTGTAGTTATGTTTTGAATATTTTTAAGTGCACTTTTTGTGCTCTGATATATAAGAAATATTTTTTTCTTTCTGAATTTATGAAAACATCAGTTAGAAATATGTTTATAGGTTTCTAATTTTGTATGTAATGAGTTTCTCTACCAAATTTTGTATGTCTCTTCCTTTGGTATTTAAGGGGTAAAATCCAAACTGTTCTTAATTTGTAACATTGCAAACTATAGCGATGACCTCTTAACTGAAAAAATAAACCTAACAAATTCATATATTGTTATTTTAGAAGTAAAAAAAATTCTGCTGAAAAAATGGGTTTTTTTCAGATTCATTACATCTACTAATTCTACACATCATATAATTCAAGGTAATCACCCTGTAAAATATGCAATTTTTAACACCTTCAACGCCAAGATAATTGTTTCTTCATTTTCATTCACTTTGAGATAGGAATTGCAGTACCAATCGCCACCTGATAGTGAATGATTTTTTTTTAATATACAAAGTGTAGTTTACCATTATTTGTGCAATGAATGCTTTCAGAAATATGTCATGTGATATGTTGAGTCATATCAACATTGGTGAAATGGTTCAAGTGAACAAAAAAAAATTGTCAATGTGAAATGAATCCCTAGTTTTGCAGTTATATGACAGTGTTCAGCTACACACACAGGGCATATGTCGGTATACAATAACTTATGTTCAGTATGAAGTAATGAAAAGTTACAAAGTTTTGACAAAATACTAATCAAGCTGGAAATAGTTTAGCAGAATGTTTTATAATTTATAATGCCGATAGTAAAAATACACATAGCGTGGAACTTGATGTAAAATCACTACACAAAACATGACACCCTTAAACTGATAAATCATTGTTATATTACACATTGTTTTATTTTTGTGAAGAGCTATTACAAAAATTCATGGAGGATTCCTACAATTTATCAAATAACTGTTTGTATGAACACCGACAATAGCATATAAATTCTACATTTAACTGGGGAAAAATGTGAAAACTAGAATTAGAAATGATTATTGATTTCAACAAACAGGAAGGATGGATAGGTGACGATGAACAGTAAATATATCAGGGGAAATTATTTACGTCTTCCAGACAGTTATGAAGGATATTCAAATCCTTTATAACTGTCTGAAGGGAATTCATCTCTTATAATGCTGACAGCACAGGACGGTAGTAAGATTCTATTACGTCGGCCAAGAATCTTGAAAATCCATCTGACCAGCCTTCTGTAAGCTATGTATCTGTAAACTCTGAAATTATATAAATAAATAACAATTATCATTACCAATTGACTAATTATTCAACACATATTGAGTTTTACAATTTCCTTTTTTTAAATCGCTAATCATTTTACCAGGTATCAGTTGCGCTAGGAACTGCAGATTCAAATACGTATGTTAATTTAATCTGATTTTAAAACATAACCTTTATAATATGCAACATCGTTACACAGCGATTCAGCAAACTTTATTTTTTTTAATAAAATGAATTGAATTGTTATGTCAAATACTTGTTTGATAAAAAAAACAAATGTCTTACTCGTGTAAAGGTTCATCGTCACCAATCGGTCCTTCCAGCCTGCTGAACTCAAACACAGATGTCTCCAGCACATCCACGTTCAAACAATTGCCGATAAAGCCTGTGTGCTGAGTGATGCAGCTGACAGATTGTCGCTGCATCCTACCAACCATCTGGTGGTAATCCTGGCAGCACTTCCTTTATGGCACAGGGAAATTTTGGGGGCAGTGACCACACTTGCACCTAAGAAATAAAATCCATTGGTAATAAGATATCAGAGTTGTAACACTCCAACAAAGAATTGTCAGTGGTAGGCCTACTGTTTACAACAAATATTTATGGGACACAAGACATGTGAAGTCTTTCTTTATCACTTTGATTATAAATATATATTGTTTGAAAAATGCAGAAAAAAATAATAATAAATTTTATTAGGATATATCCGATATATCAGATACAGTCATATTGTGATACATGCTATGCATTAAAGTGTGTTAGTGCTCTCTACTTTTAACACTACTGTATCATATAAAAATGCTAAATTGATAAAAACATAAGATTTAGCAGTCAGGTCATATATTACAAGATATGTTATCCACAGAAATCAATCAGGTCATTGCTCATATCCATGAATTAATGAATATATCACATGCACATGGTTCCTTTGTCTAAGATCAAGCTAAATTTAACTTTGATCAACTTATCTCTCAAAGACATGGCTGCGAGCTGTTGTGTAATTGGCAACAGATGACTGTGTTTATCATGTTTTTTAAATATTTTTTTTATCAATATATAAGTGGCTTTCAATATATAATTGGTGTTAAGTAAATATTCAAAAATTGAGACCTGATATTGGCATGATGTATTTAAATGGAAACTTTATAGGTATTTGTAATATTCTTATGAAATTGTAGTGCCTATGAACATGACGAAAGGTATCTATTAATTGTCAGTTCACATTTGTTTTTACCATGTATACAGCTGAATCACTTCTAAATTGATGTTGTGCACTGGACATGCATTCTTATGTGATTGAGCTATTTACATTTTTAATTTATAATAGCTATTGAGAAAAGAGTCAAATGTAATCTATTCAGCAATATAATGTTCAATGACAGTGGCTGCGAAACAGAAATGTTAAAAAAATGATTGTGAAATTTTGCTCTTGTACTTTGGCTGACACTTTTGACACTCACTAATATTTGAAATCTGATACAATTACTATTATTTGGATAATTAATCATATGCTACATTTTCTAATATTTTGTAAATATATACCTTCAATGATTCACATACATTTTTCCTGTTATTGAACATTTTTGACAATTTTCATGTTTCATATTTATTTAATTACAAGTTGCATTAAACCTGTAGTTATCTGTTTCTGGTTATAATTATTCTCCAGTTGGCTAAGTGATATCCAATTCGAGCAGTGCTTTCAGGGTGCAGACAGTAGACTACTGACTTTATTACTTGTACCTTGTTATATAAATTCCAAAATATTTGCCTGTGTACCTGTAATAAATTATGCTCACATAACACCAAATTATTTTGTTGTCTTGTGTTTAGAAATCACCATAGGATCTATATTGCTGTGACTATAATACACTTGATCATAGACTTTTGATTTTACTATTTACACCAGACGTCCATACAATCATGTTTGCTGTTTTAGGACCATAAACCATATATGATTGGTCCATGTTGGCCTAATGCTGGGCTATGTGTGATGCTGGCCAACAATAAACCAGTATTCAATCAACGCAGTTTGAAGGGTGGGCAAGCGTCATAACTAAGTATATAAGTGAGTAATTATAATCACTTCTATAGTGCCAGTATCTCTCAACACTATTGAGACTCAATGGCGTTGTCTTTCAGTGGGGAGTGAGGTCCATAGTCGGAAAAAGAATTTGTCATATGACGATCGGTGAATGCTCAGAATAAGGTGGTAAGTCTAATGTAAAAAGGTGTTTTTTATCTTTTTCCGAAAGATAGTGACTGATTTTGCTTCACATATTTCAAATTTATTCCAAAACGCGGTGCGGCAACCACGAACGATGAATGGCAATAATTTCTTTTTTGACCGCGGTCCATGATGTAATAACTTTGTACTTTCGGATCTCAGTGTTTGCTGAAGTTTCTCCAAATGCAATAAATCACTGAGACATGAGAGTGTACCCATGAATAGTGCTTTATATGTCTGAGGGTTCAGTTTAAATTTGATACGTGATTTAATAGGCAACCAATGCAGTGATTTGAGCAGGTGCCTAGAGCCTACTTAAAGGGACTGGCCCAGGCTAAAATCATAAAAAAATCGGTGATTTTATTTCGGGTTCTTAATATGACCATATGATGTAAACATCTACATAGACTAGAATTGCAACTTTTTATAATTTTTGTGCTGCGCACTTACCAGTTAGACTAGATATAGAGACGAAATTCCCGCATTTCTTATTTTTGACATGGTTGTCAATAATTACAAATCAGGAATTTCGTCTCTATATCTAGCCTAACTGGTGAATGCGCAGCACAAAAAATAAAAAAAATTGCAGTTCTAGTCTATGTACATGCTTACATCATATGGTCATTTAAGAACCCGAAATAAAATCACCGATTTTCTTATGATTTTAGCCTGGGCCAGTCCCTTTAACCTGGTCACTACTCAGGCAAGGCAATTCTGTACACGCTGCAAACTTGATTAGAAATTTACTACAAGGCTAACTTTTAAACTATATAATATCTTTTGTTGAAATTGGCAGGGTAGTTGCCGTAAGACTAACAGAAAATAATGCTTGCCAAAGGTGGAGGATTGTTCAAAAAGATAGTTAGCTTTCCCTGATTATACTGTGTCATTTAATTCTTAGGCGATTTCCAATAAATTTGGTAAACACTATTTCTGAATACATATCTTGTATCTTGTCATTTGGCATCTGTCTTGAACATGTTGAACATTTCCTTAAAAATATATGGTAGGCCTATGGTAAAATACATGACTATTTGACATGACTTGTAGTAAATTTCTAATAATGACTTCCCTCCTGTTAAAAACTATTAAAGGTACATACTTCGAAGTAACCAGACTATAAAATTGGCCATAAGGCCTGGTTTTTCTATTATTTATATTTATTTTGATAAATATCGCCGCCAAAACGACTTTAAAATGCAGTATTGTCATTCAACAATTCTCAACTGTGGCCCACATTTAGCACTGCTTAGCGTGGTATCATGGATCATGCATGTCATGTGCTGATCATGTGATGTAGGCCTGTCTATTTCTGACAGTTCAGTAAACAAACAAGCAATGACAGAGCCATGATATAGGCCCCCGATATAGGCCTGGGCTTATGATTTTTTAAGTAATCCTAGCGTTTTTCAAAGTCGAGCAGTCTGGAGTACATTATTACTGTTAGATGTCATGATATGTCTTACTTGAACTGAGATAGGAACCTATATAGATCATGTGGCCCGATGATGTCTTCGACGAACTCGACGCCAACGATGTGTTGTCTACAGCTGCAGCTGCAACTGTGTTGGCAGGTTAAGCCCGCGCTGCCACCAGACACCACGTGATATGATGTCTGCACGCGGCATATAATGTGTGGTGTGTGGCTGACCGCCCTGATCGAGCTGTCAAAACTATCAGAGATGAGTTGTTGTCTGGTGACATTTTTAAGTGAGTGTTATAGTAGGCCTATATTATAAATTAGAGAAAAAACGATTGATCAGAGAAATCATTCACTATCGCTCCGCAGATACAGCACTACATGCAGCATGTCTGTAGCATCTAGTTTGATACCTTGGCACGGGCTGTGACCTGCGACGTCGCCAGCTATCTCTGTCATCACCATATATGGTAGGCATAATCAGTTACTGTGCGGTTTGCCTGTATAGTAGACTACTGGCCACTACTGTAGGTCTACACGGGTTGTAGGACTATATCACTTATGTACAATTATCAGTTGAGACCCTACCTTAAAAAATACACTGTGTGCGTTGGAAATAAAGAAAACACCTTAGTGTAAAAATGCATAGTCTTTTGAAATGTATTGGTTCTCAGTAGTAGGCTTTGTCACGTGGGTTGATTTGTTGTGTCTGCGGCTTATGTTGTTCAATCAGGGAAAGGGATGTGGAGTTATGTAGGATATGTGGGCGAATATAATTGATATTGTTGAATAGGCCTGGGGCTAGACGCCGATTGACGTATTTCAACACACCCCACATTTCATATTAAATAGCAGAGATCTCCCTCTTGTATATGTGGATGGTGTGGATGGTGTGTTTACAACTGAACTGTTATGTCCTGCTCGCTCGGCTTGCGTACGCCACGTTCACGTGACTAAAATTAGCATATGGAGTGTTTACACGAATTCAAATGGCGACAGTTTGAATATCATTCGGCGATACAATCATTAAAACATATTATATGAGAGTCCCGAATGATGCAGTATGACCACATATATGCGGCAATTTGTATCATGATTAAACTAAAAGTCATGTTTTGGAAACTCTATACCAGAATATACTTCAAAGTAGGAACCTTTAACTTCATTCAGGTTGATTCTGAGATTGTGTTACATGTCAAATGGTTAGTGATGGTGTAACGATCCAGCCATTTGACATGTAACACAACTCTGACAATAAACTGGAATGAAATTTATGGCTATGTATAGAAGGGTGTCATAATTAGAAATTGATTACATTCATGTCAAATGGTCTAACCTTTGAACTATAGGTCCAGCCTACCAGTTCAACTCGATAGCTCACAAAATTTTGTAAAAATTGCTTGAGTGATAATTGACTGAGCAAAACCCTGAAAACTTCACTCCAGCAGCACCTCCGAAGAGGAGTATCAGGCTGCAGGGGGGAGGGGGGGGGGGGCTGTCAGTTCGATTAGAACTATGAAAGCTGCCGGAAGTTATTCAAATCAGGGATAGCTTGATACCAAAAACATTTTTGTCCCAGTGTGGTGTTAGCTCTGATGACTAATGTGTTTATAATTACTGTAGATCTGGCAGTTTTGTGTGTAAATTTTCTTTTCGCGAAGTCTAGAATTCGCGAATTATCAATTTCAATGAGAGTAGCGCCATTATATTGCTAATCTTCGAGATTTTTAAATTTGCGAAAAAAATGGTCTTCCTCGCAAATTAGAAAATTAAAACCTTTCGAATATTACCAGATTTAAAGTAGGCCTAGGCCTGATTGTGTCCACCACATGTTCTTTTGTCTGTAGGCCATTATATTATTAATCTTCCCGAGATTCTTAAATTCACAAATATGGCTTCCTCGCGAAATTTGCGAAAATTAAAAACTTTCAAATATTAACAGATTCACAGTAGGCCTATGCTGTCATGATTGTGCCAACCGCATGTTCTTATGTCCGCAGGCTAGAATTAGAACGGTCATTAATGAAAGTAATTTGGACTTGTCTAGCTCATTAAAAATTAGCCTACATGAAAGTCCGGATTTTTCGTCTTGTAGGCCTGGTGATGAATGAGAGATGTGACACTGGTTGTTTGTCTATAATTGTGCCCCAATTTGGGTGACAAATCTTGATGATCTTTGAATTTTTTTAAGTTTCATGTTTGACCAGACTCCACTGTCGAACAAACTGTTGACCAGACAGACTCCAACATCAAAGAGACTGCAGAATACGCAATCATGGTTTTATGCATTGCCTTGGACCAGCTAAAGAACCAGGCCTTCCAGTGTAGGTGGTTTTACTCTTAGGGACGCACCATTCGATTTCTGGGGGGGGGGGGGGGTTAGAATATTACTTTCAGTTATGGTTTTTTTTCTGAAAAAATAGCACACAATTTTTTTTTTTAGCACCGACCTTGAAACAAACATTTTTTTTGTCCCTGGAAAAAAATAAAACATTTTTTTTGTGACAGTTCATATTTAATTAAGTATGTTGACAAATGTCATGCACTGACCTTGATGAAGGTCAGTCTCTGACATACATACAGTAACTGCGGCTGTATTCAAGGGGACACACCGGCCTGACCTGCTTCTTTAGCCCTGAGAATTGTTGGTGATATACAAGGATCTAGTAGTCATGGTGATTTTTTTTAATGTGCAACATGCCGTTTATCATGTTTATACTAGTGTTTGAAATTTAATACTCTCCTGAAACCTAGTACCGGATACCAGTGTAAGTGGTAGGCCTACTCATACTCATGACCTTAAATACGGTATACCTTCTGTGAAGCTTTGATAACCAATATTTATTTTGACTCACCTTTCATTCTAGAAGCAGCATAATCTGTACGCATCATTTGGCGATCTGTTGTCTTCAAACTAGGACGCAAACAACTAGGACTTGAATACTATGTGGTAGAGCGGGTTCGGGTATTTCCGAACGGGGGGGGGGGGGATTTCCGAACATTGCTAATATATTTCATCCCGTTGCTGGCTAGACATGAATAAATTGTGTCAGACAGAGCTGCCCGTTGTGCGTGACTGTTCTGTCACACACCGTTATTATGGACCAATTTCATATCCATTAATTTTGCTATTTTAAAAAGTCACTTTCAAAATGTCGTAAAGTAGACAAGTCTTTAAAAATTAAGGTAATTACACGGAAGGTAATGGTCTATTTATGATATGTATTATCAACCCTGGAATTATTATTTATATGGGAAAATGTACCTTGCAATGCACCTCCTAGATATAAAAAACATCACAAACAATTTTTGGTCATGATACTCTGGTTCCCAGAGCCACACTACGCGGCATGGCCGAGCTTCATGTAGCCTCTGGTATGCCCCAGTGGCGAATGTTTGTGACTTGTTGCTATTTTTAGATGAAAATAGGGTAATCCCCGCTTTCAGACATTTTTGAAAGGTCACTTCCCCGGATGAAGAGTTGTTCACAGTATTGTATTCCCCCTCTGACGCATTTCCTATGACTTGACCCAGAAAATTATTCACTGGCCTCAATAGCACAGGCATGATGGTCACGTGACTAAGAACCTTGGCCAATACCCGGCCATAAATGAAATTGGCAGGGCTCGCCAGGCAATGGTCATGATCATAGATATAGAGAAAATCTATGGTCATTATAGCCTTATCATTCGGGACGTGTTCGGAAATAGACCCATCAATTAATTTGGTTTCGTCTAATTACGAACACTAGGCCTATAGGGCCTACACCACATAGTCCTTGGGCCAGGGGCCGAATTTTTACGATTTAGTACCAATCGGGGTGACTAAACTTTGTTGTGATTTTCAGTTAGATACATATATGAGGGGTCTAAAAAAGTATGATGGCCCTTTCAGAACGGTAGCTTAAGGGCAGTATTCTCAGTTTTAAAGAGAGGGGGGTCTCTGAACCAAAAAGTAAATATTAACTATATCTTTTCATCTATGTGTCCTACAAAAATCCATAATATATCGTTTCTGGCATAATTTGGGTCAAGGAATCCGTTTTTGATGTTTCGAAAATGATCTAACCGACAAATCCAAGATGGCCGCCAATTTTAAGCTGTATTTCTTCGCTCTATGATATAACAAGTTTATTTACGTCTATGATGTTCGAATTTTTTTAAGCAAAGATTTTAGTTATGGGCAATTAACCTAGCATTAAATTAAACTATTTTTTTTGTATATCTTGCAAATTTATATAAATTCAGTTCAGTTATCCAACAGACGTGTACTTTATAACACTTAAGGATGTGAGGACCAAAAACGTATCTCTATGAAATGTGTAACAATAAGGCATACATGTCCAATGTTGGTCTATATTATCTATTCTTCTCTTGGTGGAATAAAATAATACATATATCTATTTTTCCACAAATTAAAAAGAAACACTAATTATAAATAAATTAATGATAACAGGGTTCATTACTTTAGACGTTTCAGATTAGATATGTTGTAATCATGGTAATAGTGGTATGTCATATGATTGGGCCAAAATGTAATACCTTCCGGGGTAACTAGAAAAAAACTACTCTAGATAGCTTGGTATGCCTTAGACATGAACAAAAATGTATGATGACCTTTTTCAGAACGGTAGCTTAACCCTTAAAGCGCTGAAATATTATTGCATAAGCTATGGAAACTAAAGTGAATTTTCAATTTGATAAATGTCTTAGTTAGCTCTTTCCGATCCATTTGAATATACCTATGCTGTGGGTCTACGGCCATTATAAAACAAAGTATTTCGTTCAGTGCGGGGACCGTTTCTATAGACGTCAGATTTTGAGGTATAAAGACGATCCCCGTGCTGAAAGGGTTAAGGAAGTTATGAGATATTTTTTATGTCAGAGAAGAAATAACATACATATATCTACATTCGAAATCTCGTTCAAAAAGAAACATCCAAATGTAACATTCAACGAAACTGTCACATATAAATGGCTTTAGCTTTACTAGGGGTGTATAGTGTAGATTAATAAAGGCTTTAAGTTAAAATGGCAGCACATATTTGGCCATTTTGTCTATTTAGACCGCGTTACGTCAGTCAAAACATCACTTTCTTAGGTCACTATCAACATTTCTTATGTAGGGTGTGGACCCTGGTTCATAGTTGGTAAAACTGTTTGATGCAGGTTCTTCACCCACTCTGACATCCATGTTTTGAAGAAAAAAATGTTTCTTTCCCACTCGCTTGTAAGCAATCAGTATTGTGAGGATACTCCATCAAGGGACTTAATGAAAACACCATGAAAGAATGAGTAGAATTCCACATAATCTTTCATGTAGACTAAATATATGAGGGTATACAATTCTCAAATGATAAGACTTTCGGAGGAACACCCGAAAATTTACAAATATTTTACAGGTGGAGGCTTCAGCGTTTAAATTGGCAAAGAACCCCTCTTGGTCGAATACCTGTTGACGAAGCTATTGAAGAAACCACAAACAAGGATACACCAAACTGCAGGTGGTACCAAAGGTTTCAGCACAAAACCATCTGCAGTGAGTAAATACTACCTCAATGCCGAATATAGAAGTACAGGCATAAAGCAGCTGTGTTATTGAAATCGACTCTCCACATAATATTCATTTATATCTTCAGCCATCACGTGTTAAAAAAGATGAAACTGACATCCAATCCGTTGTAGAGCTACTGCAAACCAGTTGGACAAATCCTTTTAAAAAAGTCCGATATAATTAATCTTCCAGCCGGTACAACTGAAGAAGTAGATACGCGTGTGCTGCTTCATGCAAAACATGCCGCTGAATATTAGCCCTACAATGATGTTGTTCTTGTGGCAGATGCCACTGATATCTTCATTATTAGCCTTGCATTTAGCACTAACATATAGTGTCATTTATATATGCCAAGTGGTACAAAAGTTCGACAGAGATTGATAGATATCACCTTATAGGACTACATTTATAGTGTTACATTTATAGGGCTACATTGTTACACAGGATGCGACACCATAACTTCCTTTTCGGGTCAAGGTATTAAGCTTGGTGCATGGACAGTAGTTATAAACAATCACAAATTTAGAGATGCATTGGCAAATCTTGGTTGAAACTGGGCACTGTCTCCAGATCTCTATGACGCACTCCAAGAGTTCACATGTCGTTTATATTGTCCAAAATCACTAACGTGTGATATAAAAAATTTCAGGGATAAGAAGGGCATCATGCAGAGATAGCCATATACCAGCATGCCAAATATCAAGCAAGCATATGTCACAGGAGTTTGGTTATCTGTCCTGATATCCCTCGTCCTGATGATGATCGCGGCTGGATTTTCGATGCTTAAGATAAAAACTAGTTCTTCTGCTCCAGATGCTGTGCTAAATTTCCTCACGTGTAGGCCTATTTTAAGCGTATTTGTAAACTGCCAGTGTCAATGTCTTGAAAATAGATTAAAATGTACAAATGCAGAACTGTATAACCATGTATGATGAAAAGGCACTCTTCTTATGATGACACAGATGATGATAAATTATAATACTAAACACCCAAATTACTTGTGTGTAAATATATATAGTGTATCACATGATTGGATCACATAGCTAAGTAGTAGGCCTACATGTCGATATTTACATGTACTGTATACCATAATACTGTAGTTTTTTTTACAGAGCTGAATGGTAGTAATGATTTGGGTAGCATGCTTATTTCATTTATTTTATCGACATCTTAATTTGATTTTAGCTTAGTTCTGATTTAACACTAAAAAGAACAGATGGTTTCTGTTCTGTTTTAAATCGTAAACAATGATCAAGCTGAAAAAGAACATTGTTTATCATCATCATTACTGCTGAATTCACATTTATACAGGTGAAACGGATTTAATACATTACGCTGAAATCGAAGAACTATACCTTCTTATCCTATTCAAACTACTATATCGAGCTACCATGGCTACTCAGGTATATACTATGTTGATAATTAATAAAGTTGATAAATAACCACCATGCTACAGATTCATGATAACAACCGAAGAAATATATACCAGTATTACCATGATACAGTGTATCTAATCTAAAACGTCTACCGAAATGAACCCTGCTATCATTATTTTATTCATAATTACATTTTCTTTTTGATTCGTGGAAAAATATGAATATTTATTATTTGATACCACCAAGAAAAGAATGGATAATATCAACAAACGTTGAACATAAATAAAAGGTAGTATCGTTACCATGGTTACCGTTCTGAAAAGGCCATCATACATTTGTGTTCATGTGTAAGGCATACAAAACCATTTAGAGTAGTTTTTTCTAGTCACCCCGAATGGTACTAAATATTGGTCTGGCTCAATCACATAATCATGATAACAACCACAAAATAGCATACCACTATTAATATGATTACAGTGTATCTAAATCAAAAACGTCTAAAGAAATGAACCATACATGCTATCATTAATTTATTTATAATTAGTGTTTCTTTTTAATTTTGTTGGAAAAAAATAAATATATCTTATTTGATTCCACCAAGAACAAAATAGATAATATAGACAAATATTAGACATGTATGCCTTATTGTGACATATTTCATACAGAGATACGCTTTCGGCTCGCACAACAAGTGTTATGAAGCACGCGTCTGTTGGATAACTAAACTGCTTTTATATATTACAAGATATACACAAAAATAGTTTTATTTAATGCAAGTTTGATTGTCTGACCAGAATATTTACTTACAAATTTTCGAACATTACATAGACATAAATAAACCAGTTATGCCATAGAGTTAAGAAATACAGCTTGAAATTGGCGGCCATCTTGGATTTGTGTGCGAAATATTGGTTAAATCATTTCCAAAACATCAAAAACGCATTCCTTGGCCCGAATTATGTCAGAAACGATGTATTATGGATTTTTGTAGGACTAATAGATGAAAAGATATTATTAATAATTACTTTTTGATTCCGAGAACCCCCTCTTTAAAACAGAAATTACTGCCCTTAAGCTACCGTTCTGAAAGGCCATCATACATAGTTTAATTTATTGCTAGTTTGGTTGTCTATCTAGAATATTTACTTCCAAATTTTCTAACATTATATAGACATAAATAAACCAGTTATGCCATAGAGTTGAGAAATACAGCTTGAAATTGGCGGCCATCTTGGATTTGTCGTCGAAATATTGGTTAAATCATTTCCAAAACATCAAAAACGTATTCCTTGGCCCGAATTATGTCAGAAACGATGTGTTATTGATTTTTGTAGGACTAATAGATGAAAAGATATAATTAATAATTACTTTTTGATTTTGAGACCCCCCCGTCTTTAAAACAGAAATTACTGCCCTTAAGCAACCGTTCTGAAAAGGCCATCATACATTTTTAGAACCCTCATATATTTATCTAACTGAAAATCACAATAAAGTTTAGTCACCCCAAATGGTACTAAATTTTGGTCTGGCCCAAGGACTAACAGTTTCACAGCGAATGCGTCATTGCGAAAGGAAATACATCAATGGAGCGATTTGTAGGCCTGCAAACGGTTGTGACGTTACTATGTGGGTTTGAAAAGTAATATGAAGGAAACTATGAAAACAAATTCGGGTAATCTCGAACAGTGGCATTTCCTAATATTTTTTTGTTTTATATTTTTTTTTGTGGACGAATTACAATTGGCATTGATTCTATTTGTACAATAGTTGAGTGTACTGCGCATGTTCCTGCTTCTAGACTGGGTATTTTCTCTTTAGATTAAAAAATGGGTGGGTGTTCGATTATACCCTACTTGGTGTTCGACATTACCCCCTCTATTTCGAGTATACCCGCCGTTACCTTGGGTACTACAACTTCCTGTACAACTTTCAGATTCATGAATGGCCGTGCACGTGGTTAATTACGTCATCAATCATAGTTTCATTCATAAACTGATGTCACTTGGGGAGCTGATAGACAAATGGGGACACCATACAAGTGCAGAGGCTTAGGTGTTCGGAAATACCCGAACCCGCTCTAAACATTCGCAAAAAAATAGAAAAATATCCCATTCTTTAATAGACAAAGAACCGACCAGAAACAAACAAAAAATACATCAGTAAAGCCGCGTCCAATTTCACTGTTAAATAATAACTTGTAGTGATCTTGAGAATTTTCCTAGAAATATTTTGCGCTCCGATTATTCCTTGTAAGTCGTTTATTTTAAATTCCACTTTGATGAGCCTCTTCAAAAATTATCAACAATTAAAATTATCAACAATTTTTTTTGCACAATCTTTTAGCATATTATTTTTTTATGTACAAGTTTTCAGCATATATTTTTTTTTACAGAAATTTGAAAACAAACTTTTTTATTCAAAAATAATCTAGCCCCCCCCCCCCCCCCAGAAATCAAATGGTGCGTCCCTTACAGTCCACGGCAACGCAATAAACCATGACTGCGTAGCCTACAACTGTAACATGTAAAATCAAGAATGTTCTGAAATGTAGATATGTCTGTAATCAGACAAATAAAGCATAATAAATAGAACAATAGGTCATGTCCTCCCAAAAGTCCAATGTAAACAAATAGGCTAGCTTTACAGGAAGTGAAAGTCTGCGCCTGGAGTGACGTCACACTCTTAGGATAACTAGGGCCCATGGCCACACTTTCACACTTTTTTATTTTTTGTTAAATCGAAGGATTAATTTTTTTTTAACTTTTGACAATTACATAGCTTTATGTTCATAATTATAAACATGTCAAGTAAAAAAAACCACCAGTTTTAGCACCCCTCCCGACTTGAACTTTAACCCCATTCATCCGAAGTGAGACACATAGGGGAGAACACCCTTAAGCGCACCCCCTAACTAAAAAGGGGGACATTTTTTTATAACATGATTGAAACAACATGACCATATCGGCAGTTGATCCAGATTGTAATAAAATATCATTCTTATTTTTTTTTAGTGTGATAAAGCCATTTTTACCAATTTTATTAAAAATTTCAGCAAAGGGGGCGCTTTGGGTGCACTGTGCACAAAGCGCACCCCCAGTGTTCTTAAATGGCACCCCCTAATGTTTATTGGTTTTTATACATCCTAAAGCGCACCGCCTGTACCTATATATGTAGGGACAATATTAAATTATATTTTTGTTAGATTATGAATAACCATAATCAAAATAATATTTTTGTCAATTTTTTACCCTAAATTTCAATGAAATATAATCATGATAATATAGTCGATATAGGCCTAGTGTATTTGTCAAAACCATGCACGGCTGTCATCACGTTTTAATTTGTTTGCTGTAAGCAAGACAGCGTCTGTTTGACAGCTCGGATTAATCCGAGAGGTCAAACTGAAAAATAGCATATTTATATATAAATGAAACGAGTTGTAGGCCTAAGCATTTACCCAGTGTTGGGCCAACGTCTTGTTCATAATGCGAACTAATAGCGTTGGCCCGGCATTGAACTAGCGCTGTGGTCCTATTTGCGACGGGTCAAAGTACAGGTAGCATAGCGGGTATTTCGTACAATCGTTGGTGCGACGCTGGGTCAGCATCTGGAGATGGTGGACCAGCGTTGTACCAACACGGGACACCGAAGCATTAATGTGGGCTGTATTCAGATGGTACAATAATTGGGCCAACACTGTGTCTTGCTTGTAGTTGGCGCGAAGCCGATCCAGCATCCTAAGGTGGTGGACCGGCATCGTGCCAATGCCTGGTTCAGATGGTATTGTGACATTTACTGATGAGAGGTGAAAGAGGGTATAAAGCCACTAGATTTGGGTGCGATACTTCTCTTTTACTTCTCACCTATCACAGTGATTATGACTTGGCTTAAGAGCGGTAACTGGTTACTGAGTCGTGGCTAGTTACCGCTTTTTGCCTGGTGATAGTGGAGACTCTCTCTGAGCGATGGTTGGCTTCGTGGATGACCATGTGAGCGGACGCAGGCCATTGATTCGCTCAGAGATAGTCAACAAATTCTTGTAGCTTTTAGTGTGAGGATCAGGGATTTGGAGGCACTGCTTCAGTCAAATCCGAGTTGGGTGGGTCGTTTCTTCTTTTGTACATATTGTAAAACAGCTGTCTGTCTCTGTGTCTTAATAAACGTGTATCCAGCTTCAAGTGTTGTGGACTCTTGACAGAATTCCGAAAGTCATTGTGAGTCCCCATGACTTTTAACAGTATTTATTTTGACGGAAAGTAACCAGATACAGCTAGCTGGCTGTGACTAATCATTGACATGGACAGGACGGTGCGCTTTAGGACAAGCTCATATCCCAAAGGAGATAGGGGGGGGGGTGCGCTTTGGCAGAAAGTTGGGGGTGCGCTTTGGGCACACCGGACATTAATTTTGAAAAGGATTTTTAGGTCACAAGGGTGATTCACGTTGCCTGATTGTTAACTCTAACTAATCAAGAATAGGCCAGTCTACATTGTGTTTTTTCAATTTTTCCTTTGTCTATAATACTTGACAAGTAATCACACAATCTCTACATTCAAAAAATTATAAGAAAAAGAGTGATTTTAGCTTTTATTCTCTTGCGTCCTTCCCACTTGTGTAACGTCCAAGCTATTAAGTGCCCAAGTTCAAGGACACAACACGTTATTGTCAATATGACATCACTTTCATGGAGATATTAAGAAAAAAGCCAAAAGGTGCGCTTAGGGAACAGGGTGCGCTTTAGGGTGTTCTCCCCTAATGTTTAAAACTCTATTGCCGGTTGTTTCAAGGCTACCACAGCCAACATCAGTGTCTGTACTGCTGACAGCGCCTGCACTGATACGAGAGCTGCATTAGCACTGTTGTCAAAAGGAGGAACCAAGGTACACCACTGGCAATCCGCCCGAAGATTATGGCCAGACTCGTGGGGGCTGCAGCTTCCCGTGGATGATTGCTGTAGACTATAGTGCTTCCGTACCATGTTGTAAATCATGTGACAGATGGAACAGTTAGGCTAGATATAGAGACGAAATTCCTGATTTGTAATTATTGACAACCATGTCAAAAATAAGAAATGCGGGAATTTCGTCTCTATATCTAGTCTAACTGGTAAGTGCGCAGCACAAAAATTATAAAAATTTGCAATTCTAGTCTATGTACATGTTTACATCATATGGTCATATTAAGAACCCGAAATAAAATCACCGATTTTTTGATGATTTTAGCCTGGGCCAGTCCCTTTAAGCAAGGAAGTTTCAATAATAATTGTTGAACAATAATTTTATAATGCAGAAAAACATAAACGATTTACCTTAAATGTGCGAATGGTCACAACAGCTCCAACGGGTGTGAAGTGTTATACCGGAAGCAGTGTATAGTTGTGTACAGTATAGCGATAGTTGTGTTCAGCGCTCGATTCGAATTGATAAGTCGTGGAAAATGGACCATTTTCTCATCCAAACCAAATCAGCCTCTCCAAATAAATTGGTGCATCAAATGGCCACACATCTTAGCTACCCTCATGCAAACTTAGGGCATGTAACTGTGGCCGAGGGCGTCAAACACTCGCGCCCCGTTTTGGCAACCTGCGTGCAGGGTGTACTTCCCACTACACCCTGCCAGATATGAGCCTGTGTCTACCTATTTGAAACCCCACTCCAGGAGGACACACATGCCTCTCGTGCGACACCCCCCAAGCTTAGACATCAAAGCTAATCGCAACGCGCCGGCAATCAGCAGGCACTGTCTGGCCTGGGAACATCAAGCCAAGTGACAGTATACGCGAAGCGATGCGAGAACTTGGCCAACGCTGTTCCAATGTTGTGACAGTGTCGATGATAATGGCCCAACATTGAGGCAGCAATGTGTCCTTGCCATCTGCGAAATGTTATTTGTACAGCCTATCACACAATTATAGAGTGTGTACAACTGGATCATACAGTCAAATATTGCCACCTGTGATTGCAAATTGAATAATTAGAGCCTAAAACGGGGGATTACATCAGCTAATAAATCAAAAACAGTTTAAACAGTGGCTAAATTCTTATTCTTGTAATTTTGTGTCGATATAATCCCCCTAATTATCTACTTATGAACGAAAACGCACGCAAAATATGTGGTTTCATTTTGAAAAATAATACGTAATTTCGAGATTAAATGTGCTAATATAAAGTCAAGAAAATAATTCAGAACGTTATATGTGTCTTTATTATGGTAAAATATGTATGATATGACATACTTGAATTATAATTGTATGGATAACATATTTATTGCAATAAAAGCTATATTTGTTCTACATGTACCACTTTCACAATTTTGGGCAGAGTTTGAAATTTAGGGGAGGGGCCGACAGTTGGGAGCGCGTGGAGAGGGGTGCTCAAATAGGTGGAAAGGGCCTCATCGCATTCATGGGTAAAGTGAGAACGAATACATCTGAAGTCTCTACAGGGTGCGTTTTGGTAGTCGACATAAAACGTACTTCTGGATCAGTGAAACTAACTTTGAGAATACGATTTCAGTTAAACAGAGCAATAAAACATATACTTTTTGAAATATTATAATGTAATATATCACGATTTAACACTGCATACAAAATTTTCCGCAAATTTATAAGTAGTTGTAAAGTAAATGTACAAAATGTAGATGGTATGACCACTGATGTGATAGTTGTGTTGGTATATAGATCAAAAGCTGCTAGTTGTGTTGCACCCAATATACTATCACAATACATTGTAATGATGACTATTGTTTATACTCTCTCAAGATTTGTCATGTGTGTGGCCAATAAAGAAAATATAAGATAATAAGAGGGTGTTAATGGTATTATAAATACATCTAGTGTATTTGCGCACTATAATAAATGCCGTTTTTCACCTACCAGCTCATTTATTCAGAAATTTCATTTAAATTTTGTAGTGGAGTATTCCTATCGTATCCATACAGGATTATTATATATTATTACATAACATAGCCTACTGTGTGCTTAATTTAGGGTGGTCATTCCAGGGATTATTCATATATATTCTAGATTATATAATTACCAACATCAGCAAGCAAGATACTCCAAACTAACGCTGGGGTAATATTGGCCCAGTATCGTGTTTCCTTTGGTGCAACTGAATGAATTCACACAGAAATACTGTCAGTCACATCAATGCACCCGCATTTATGGCAGCGAACCTACACGCCAACAGGGAAGATGTGTTCAGTGTGAGCCCCATCCTCAAAAGCAATGCTATTAAAAATAACATAAAACAGGTAAGTTTATGTACATATGTCACAGTGTACCACAGCAAACTGCACACTATAATGTGACGTGTCAAAGGGTCAATGAACAAAATCATCAAGTGTAGCTCTACTCCAAGGACTTTAATTTGTTTTTTGAATTGTTTACCCAACTGCCATTAAAAGCTACATAAAACGGTAAAATGCTACAGCTGTACAATCTAATTCCAGTTTGCTCTGGTTAAAGGGACTCCTTATGTTGACAATTTCAACGTCAATTTTGGTTTTAATATTTTTTATGAAGTAGTGTATCCTGCAGATCATTATTTCATTTTTTTCAGATTTTTCAGGTTTTTGGAAACATTTCTTAAAAATATTTATAAGAACCATCAAAACCCAAACATTCAGTTTATTCGCCTAAAGGATGGTTGAATGCTAGCACAGTATTGGGCCACAAGTTGATGCCGTCAGCCCAGCGTTTAGCAGACAATCGGTACTGTGGGCCCCCCACCCCCTATCATCGCGCTCCCAGACCAATTAAGAGAGCCAGCTATTGATGTAACTATGTGGTTACTTTGATCATGCCGTCCGAGACTTGTCTTGGATTTTTGTAGTAGTCTTGTTTACATGACAGTATACCTCTTGGAAATTAAAACTAGTTTAGTTGTTTTCAGTGCTTTAAAAAAAATTATACTTTTGTATTTTATTTAATATCAGTAGGCTATATAGCTTAATATAAATTATTTTTTCAAAATTGACAAAATTGAAAAATTCTCAACATAAGGAGTCGCTTTAAGCAAGCATGCTTAATAGTACACCATATTACATGTGGACAATGGCATAGTGGGGCCGCATTATTGTGGTACAGGATTATTTTTTAGTTCTTTATTATCCGTCAAAGTCCATCTTATTACAGGACGCAACGTTTAACTAACATTTCATTAGATCTAATAGTATTATATCACCCATAATCATACAATATTCATTTGAATTTAGTACATGAACCCCACTTATCCCTATCTTAGATACATACGGGGTAGGATACGGCATATCATGTCCATTCACGTCAATGAGACATCACAACAGTTGATTCTTTACTTTGTTTGTTTATTATAGTTGTCAATCGATTTTGTCTATGTCATCAAACTATTATATATTTATCATTTTATTCAAAACTACAACTAGTCATTATTCTGCGGCTTTATGTTTTATGACTTTTATAAGCGTAAAGCACACGATGGCGAAAGCCATTTTTTTCGAGCACAATATTTTATCATTGCCAAAACAGACCAACGCGAAGGCAAACGTGAATTCTCGCATTCGCGTTGATGTATTTTGTTAATGATGATATTTTGGTGTATGGCGAAACAGATATCCATATCAATATGGATATTTGTTCCACCATACACCATCAGCTACATTTACAGAACACGTGAAGATGACATGTGTAGCAGCCGTATAATCATGATAATTATATCATATGAGAAGACACCATAGTGGTATATATACTTCAATCATTTACAACATGTCAGGTGCCTTCTGTATCCTGATAACAATGTATATCGTTTGCCGCACTTTTCACACTGATATCTGTCCGGTTTGTGTATCCTCATATGTTGCGAGGGTTTTTTCTTGCATTTAAACTCCTTTTGACATACCTCACATGTGACTGGTTAAGTGATCTGGGTGAATATACTCTCCTAGTGCCATGCAGATGACTTTGATGAATTACATGCCTATTCCTCTCTGCTTTGGGACAACATGTTTTATTGCATTGACTTCACACATATACTGTTTTGTCTGATCATGGTGGTTACACATATGGGCCTCCAGCGTGTGCTTCTCTTGAAATCCTTGTTTTGGTTCGCAGATGGAGCAATACAATTTAAATTCCCCGGCATGGCTTCGCTGGTGACGCTTTAGGCCAACAAGGCTATAGAAAGGTTTTCCACACGTAGGGCATTCCCCTACCGGCTTGCCGGTATGTTTGGTCTCTCTGCGGACTTTGAGCCTATTTCTGTCATCCTATTTTTTGTGACACACATAACATTCCCATATAGGCTATAGGTACCCCATGCCTTCTCTGGTGCTGGGTTAAAGATGATTTATTGACATAGCTCCGCCCACAGTCTGCACATGGATGCGGCGTTATTGTACAAATTGTAGGAAGATCAAAATGATTTATTTTCGGACCGAAACCGAGTTTAGGGAACAAGTTACCTTCAGGTGCACACTAATATTGTCGCCCAATGGGCTACATGAGGGCCCAGTGGTAGTTGCTTCAGCGGAAAACACAAGGCGTTTAACACATGTAGTTGTAATGTTGAGTGATCGTCACGCACTGTGGCTCAACCTTCAACCAGCATTGGTCAACGTCTCATGTTACCTGGACAGCTGGCCACTTCCCCCATGTTGGTTTAATGTTGCTCAAACGTCTATACTACTCGACCAACTTCAAGTAAACATTGTGTCAACGCCTATTGTTTGTTGCTTGACCAACTTAATTACATAACTTGACCGCAGTTCATACATTTGGCATACCACATGAGGGTTGCATTAACTATTTGTGCGCTACGTATAATACAGATGAGAAATGATGGCCAAACCAGCAGAATTCTTGTCGCTTGAGATCTAAACACAACTAACCATTTGGTGCTATATAACAACGCAACTATCTAAGCAACACCATACACCTCATTGTAATAGACATATATTATCAATTTTTGAGGCGATTTTGTATCATTTATAATATGAACAATATTTTTTGAATTAGTATGAGTCTGTCAACAATATCAGCTGAATTAATATATCACAGGCATTTTAATGGTTAAGTTATTTGACATAAATAGCTGAGATTCACTGATCCAGGGGTGCGTACGGTTTTACGTTGACTACCAAAACGGGGCGCGAGTGTTTGACTAACTCGGCCAAAGTTACATGGCCTAAATTTGTATGAGGGTGGTTAAGATGTGTGGCCATTTGATGCACTAATGGATTTTGGGTGACGAATTTGATTAGAATGAGAAAATGATCAATTTCCCATGACTTATTGAATCAAGCGCTGAACACAACTATCGCTATACTGTACACAACTATGCACTGCTTCCGGTATACCACTTCACACCCGTTGAGCTCGTATAAGTGGTTTATTCAAGCGCATAGGCTACGTTATGATGGCATGTATAATATTGATGTTAACGTTTTAGGTGGATGCTCCACTCGTAGGCCTAACTCGATTGATTCTTAGATCTCTGATCTCATGATTTTTGAGTCATTTTATTAAAAAAAGCATTGTTTGTGTGCTCACATAAATTATAACACAGGTACAAGTGTCTGTTTTGTGTTGTGCTTTCAGATCCTGAGATATCTGATCTCATGAGTTTTCAGTCATTATAATATCTAAAAATATGTATTTGTGGTTGTGTGCTCACGTAAATGATCACAGGGTAATCAAGAGTAGACTACGCTAGGATGGCATGCATAATGTTGATGTTAACATTTAGGTGGATGCTCCACTCGTAACTCGATTGATTATGAGATCAGAGAGTTTTTGGTCATTATATTTTTCAAAAAAATTGTTTGTTTTTGTGCTCACGTAAATGATGACACATGTACAATTAAGTGTCTGTGCTCGCGTTGCGCTTCCAATCTTCACAGTTTTTGATCATTTTAATTTAAAAAAAATATTTTTTTGTGTGTGCTCACGTAAATGAGCACACAGGTACAAGCGTATGTGTCTGTGTTGTGCTTCCACATTCTGAGATGGATGAGCTCATGAGGTCATTTTATTGAAAACAAATGTTTTTGTTTGTGTGCTCTGCACGTACATGATCACACAGGTACATGTGTCTGTGTTTGTGCTTTGCTTTCACATTCTGAGATCCCTGCCCGCGGGTATGGTGCACTACACCCAGCTGTGTGACAGATCAGTCACCGCCAACGGGGACTTTCTCTTTGATGACGACATTTAATTAACGGAGATTTGGCCCGCCCCCTCTCAGGTATCACATGTTTACACTATTTTTCATCGCGCAACACGCATTATATAAAATGGTGCTCAGCAACCTCTTGAGCTCATAATTACTTGCTGATAATTGGATGTAACGTTATTTTGCTTATCTGAAAATAAGGCCCCCCAAAGAACAATACGACTTAGGATACGCTTGAAAATCAAAATTCGTACTGCACTGCACTGCACTGCACTGCACTGCACTGTACTGCACTGCACTGCACTGCACTGCACTGCACTGCACTGCACTGCACTGCACTGCACTGCACTTTACTTTACTTTACTTTACTTTACTTTACTTTACTTTACTTTACTTTACTTTACTTTACTTTACTTTACTGTACCTTACCTTACCTTACCTTACCTTACCTTACCTTACCTTACCTTACCTTACCTTACCTTACCGTACCGTACCGTACCGTACCTTACCGTACCGTACCGTACCGTACCTACCGTACCGTACCGTACCGTACCGTACCGTACAGTACCGTACCGTACCGTACCGTACCTACCGTACCGTACCGTACCGTACCGTACCGTACCGTACAGTACCGTACCGTACTGTACTGTACTGTACTGTACTGTACTGTACTGTACTGTACTGTACTGTACTGTACTGTACTGTACCGTGCTGTACCGTACTGTATATTGCAGGACCGTCGTATGAGCAGACATTCGTACGACGCTCGTACCAACGTCTGCGCTGAATTGTCAGATGTACTAGAAAACAACATATTGGCTAAGCTGTCATGCTGCGCTAATAAACAATGGTGCCAAAACGAGGCAGAAGAGGAAGATATAGTGGGGAATACCAGGATATACTTTCCAACACTGTATTGTGGAACAATAATAAAATATGAACCATAATAAAACATACCCTTGTTACTCTCTATACTTCTCTTGTTGACGTGCTGCTGTACCATTGTATTTAGTTTTTATTTGGCTTGTTTCTTTATTAGCCATAGTGAATGATTAGTCTGTGGTATTTGTACTTACCTCGTAATGGTATTCAAATAGAGATTATTATTAGTATAAACCGAGTTAGTATGGCTGTATAATTTAGGTAAGGACTCTCTCACATTAACCCATGATGACCCGGCAAAAACGAAAGGTGTCGGAAAACGACTTGGTGACGCAGTGGAAATAGTCGATGACTAGAAAGGATCCCATTGGGACTTTCGGCGCTAAGCCACTTATCTACATTTGTTTTGGATACCCATAAAACAAACGCTGATGCTCTATAGCCTACTCTGGCTGGGCCGTATGATGGCGAACTACAGTTGTACAAAAACAACTACAACAGATTACCATGGACGTACCAGCTGCCCATAGGTTCGCCGATATTTTCGGTTGCATTTGCAAAATAATTGTGATACCTAACCACAATCAGTGCTGACAGCTTATCTGCTCTGCACCGGGGCTGCAGACATTTTCAATATATGTAAAGAAACAATGCAGAGGAACAGCTATTTTTTTCAATGTACTATGTTTTACGCTGGCACCCTATGTTTTTGTTCTTGCAAGTTGTTTTACATGATAACCCATCAATAAAATATGTATACAGATCATGCTGAAATTCTGAAAAAGTACTTTATTCTTAGTTGACACGATCGATCAAGGGCGTCATGATTACTCTAAGCACAGACACTCCATGTCAAAAAAATATTATGTGGTTCCATGATTTTTTCTTCTCAACTTAAAAAATATATATTTAAAAAATCAGAGTTCTGCATTAGTTTTCAATAATTATTGAAAAAAAAAAAATAATTAAGAATTGTGTGCATTATTGCGTTTCATCTGTTGAATTTCGCTGATAATGTGATAACTATTTGCTCACAAACCGTGTGAATACCGATAAAAAAGAAGAAATGTTTATCCATTCTTACGTTCGTTTGATGACATGTAAGATTACAAAAAAATCATGTATAATAGTGTCAGAAAATAGCAGAACATATATGTTTGTTATAATATTGGATTTGGGTGGGTAGGCATATAGGTATATAGGTATAAAGGTCAGACACAATCTGAGAACTTGGAGCTTGAAATGAAACTAGACGCCCATAATTATGCTCTGTAAAACCAGAAGGCAATAAATGTTTACTTTCCGAGTAAGCAGTTACTGACTTTTGGTTTTGCACGGTAATGTATCAATGACCTTTCGTTCAATCTGTCTAGGGAACCGGCTTGACCTTGAGGTGGAGCTAATGAGTTTGAATCTCAACTGAGCCGGATGGTTACCATGGTTGTGCCTATATACCGTGCTCCAAGCTCTTTGTCTGGAGTAGGCCCTATGTATTTCTTTTAGTACGATTTTTATGAATTGTCAGGGAATAGGCAAACTCGATAATATATATTTCGCTCGCTCCCTCACCCCCTCACCCCCTCACTCCCTCCCTCCCTCCCTCACTCACTCACTCACTCACTCACTCACTCACTCACTCACTCACTCACTCACTCACTCACTCACTCACTCACTCACTCACTCACTCACTCACTCACTCACTCACTCACTCACTCGCTTACTCACTCGCTTATTATACCGGATTTATCATGAATATTATTTCATTATTTTGTTGCCAGCTAATAGCTACATCTATATCATGGTAATTATGAAAGAATTGTTCCTAATAAAAAATAAACTAAAATAAATCTTAGATATTTTAAGCATCGTAAACTTATTTTGTCTTCATCTTCATTTCACACATAAAGAATACGATGTCAGTGGCGTAGCCAGCATGTACGCACGTACGCACGTGCGTACAACCTGGCCCAGCCTGAAAACATAATGTTTTAACAAATTGAGTGTTATTTTCACATTTTACAGGAATTAATATAGGGGGCCTATCTTAATACATTTACAGACGACGGGCAAACATTACTATATGTTTGCCTGCCGTAGTAATACGATGTAACCTAACCATGATAAAAGTGACATAGCGCGATTACCTGAGGGAGATAATTTAACCCAGTTAACCCTTTCAAGCCTGAAGTTACCAGTGTCATCTTCATCCATTACCGGTAGCCTACAAGCCGCATATTGCTGTCCCAATTCTCGCCTTAATTGTAGTGGATAAAGATTACCGGTACTTGATTACTTGAAGTGGGTAGCAAATTAAATTAGGCAGTTCTATGAATATTTTCGTTCTAAACCGCTAGGTTTTAGGAACTTAAGTCATTTTGCAGAGATGCAAAATGATGCTTTGATGCATCGTGAGGGCTTGAAGTGTTTAAGACTATTTGAGCGTTCAAATTAGACTTGAAATTCATTATTTTAATTAAATGACGGTTCCTCAATATTATTTTCATATGGATTTATGCAGATGCGCCCATCGCAAGCCTTTTCTTGTTGGCAAAAGTAAGAATTTATACTCGGGAAAATAAAATGCAAATACTTTTCATATAAAGAGTAAAAAAATGTTTATAGGATGCCAATCTCTTATATTAAGTCGAAATCAAATCTATGTGAATTAGGACAGAAATTATTGGGGTATGTTATAGTCCTACCATTTTTTTCACATATTCACTAAAAGCTTAGCATTTTTCCGCAAATTAAATTTTGTAGTAGACGGAATTTCCCATTGATGGGCATAAGTATATATGTTCGCAAAAATCATGGATAGTAGGCTCAGATAAAATGTATATCAATTGAATAACGTTTACAAACACACGAAACAAAAAAATAATAGTGAATCATGTTGCCAAGTACAAGGAAATTGAATCTAAAAGTAGTCGGAAATACAAAAAAGTTCGGGGGTGGCATTAGCGAATCAAGAGAGGGAGCCGGGTGGGCAATTATGAATTACTCAATTATATCTCCACAAATTTATCTCAAGTGGACTCAGAAACAACCAAAAACAAAATAACAAGCCCCCAGCTGCTAAGCCTCATATTCACTATCATATGCACATAAGTCATTGAGATATACTCAATAAAAGATGACGCTAATTCGTGCGTACATACAAATAATTTCCGGCTACGCCCCTGGTCAGCTCGTACGCATATCTACTCGTACCCATGTCAACTCGTACAACTAATACATGTCAACTCGTACCATCATTAAATGATTTAAATAATTATAACCGTACGTGTTTTGCAATCTCAGAGGGAAATGATTTACCATGAAAAACATCAGCTTTTATAACACATATTAATTCCCCCATCTTTTTGTTACCGAAACTCCCATGGAATACTACGGATGTGCTCCGGTGACTTAGGCCGACGAACGACAGGCATAGGAGCCCCACTTGCTCCATGTTCCTAACGGACACCTGTAGGCCTACGACTTGACGCTGTACTTGGTTATTACAGTAATTATTACCAGCCCCCCGTAACATTACGTAACGTAGTAATTGTAGGCATAAGCATAACGACAGCGTCACCAATTTAATTAGGGCGCTAATCACTTTGACCCTTTCAGTCCTGGAGTTTATGAAATGTCACATAAAAGATCACATAAATATCTCCAAGCTTCTTTTCAAGACGGGCCACGACTACGACTTAACATGTTCAGTCTTTACGACAGCTTCCGACGCGACGGAAATCGTAGTGGGAATGGTCACACCGAACCGATTGTTTAAGATTACCGTCGCGTCTTAAGCAATCTGGGAGAGTCTTTGCGGTGTGTGGCGCCATAAGGCTGCACATTTCCAAAAAGGTACACGTGTTTTGTCTGCTCTGCACGCATTGTGTGAAGGTCAATTTCAGAAAAAAAAAAAAAAATTCTTGGGCTCTAGATATAGTAAATAGATCCAGTTATGTATTTGTTGTCTTTTTTTTCCTTCTCCCCCAATAACTTTTCCAGAAATAGGCCCAAGGTTTGTTTGTCTTTCAATGGTTTTTTGCCATCTCTCATTATATAAGCAGATGTATGCGATCTGGCGGAGCTGTGTAATGACGTAATACAGTCGCCGTAGCAGCGCGAAAAGATCGAGATGAGCGTGTCGTGGTGGTATCAGTAACCCATATCATAGATGAGACTTGGGTTCGCCTAGATATATTTTTTTCGGTTGCATTTTATTGTGATACCAAGAAGTCCTTTTATGTTCTTGATGATACCTATAAACAATCAATGTTGATCAATTTATCTTCTCTTCACCATGACTGAAGAAATGCAAATTGTCATTATAAGAATAAATAATAATGCAATAATAATTTAAAAATATATACAATATTCTTATCTGTAACAAGTGGACTTTTCAATTCATGCTCTGATAGCGTGAAAGATGTTACTGCTCACTACATTATATTCATGTTTTCTGGGCCCCAGACATGAAAAGGTGCTTCTGCCACTTTATAGAGTGTCAGGTACATCTTTTTATTCACCAAGACCTACATTCATCCGGTGCTCACTGTGCGCTTAAGCAAGGAAGTTTTCAATAATAATTGTTGAACAATAATTTTATAATGCAGAAAAACATAAACGATTTACCTTAAATGTGCAAATGGTCACAACAGCTCGTATAAGTGGTTTATTCAAGCGTATAGGCTACGTTATGATGGCATGCATAATATTGATGTTAACGATTTAGGTGGATGCTCCACTCGTAGGCCTAACTCGATTGATTCTTATATATCTAATCTCATGATTTTTGAGTCATTTTAATAAAAACATTGTTTGTGTGCTCACATAAATTATAACACAGGTACAAGTGTCTGTTTTGTGTTGTGCTTTCACATTCTGAAATCTCTGATCTCATGAGTTTTCAGTCATTATATGATTTTAAAAATATATTTGTGCTTGTGTGCTCATGTAAATGATCACATGTTAATCAAGTGTAGGCTACGTTAGGATGGCATGCATAATGTTGATGTTAACGATTTAGGTGAATGCTCCACTCGTAACTCGATTAATTCTAAGATCTCTGATCTCATGTGTTTTTGGTCATTTAATTTTTCAAAAAAAAATTGTTTGTTTGTTTGTTTGTTTTTGTGCTCACGTTTATGGTCACACATGTACAATTAAGTGTCTGTGCTTGCGTTGTGCTTCCACATCCCACAATTTTTGATCATTTTAATTTAAAAAAGTAAATGAGCACACAAGTACAAGTGTCTGTGTCTGTGCTGTGCTTACACATTCTGAGATTACGTAAATGACACAGGTACACGTGTTTGTGTTTGTGCTTTACTTTCACATTCTGAGATCCCTGCCCGCGGGTATTGTGCACTACACCCAGCTGTGTAACAGATCAGTCACCGCCAACGGGCACTTTCTCTTTGCTGACGACATTTAATTAACGGAGATTTGGCCCGCCCCCTCTCAGGTATCACATGTTTACACTATTTTTCATCGCGCAACACGCGTTGTTTAAAATGGTGCTCAGCAACCTCTTGAGCGGACAAGTTGATCATAATTACTTGCTGATAATTGGATGTAACGTTATTTTGCATATCTGAAAATAATGTCCCCCCGAAGAACAATACATCTTAGGATACGCTTGAAAATCAAAATTCGTACTGCACTGCACTGCACTGCACTGCACTGTTCTGTACTGTAATGTACCGTACCGTACCGTACCGTACCGTACCGTACCGTACCGTACCGTACTGTACTGTACTGTACTGTACTGTACTGTACTGTACTGTACTGTACTGTACTGTACTGTACTGTACTGTACTGTATATTGCAGGACCGTCGTATGAGCAGCCATTCGTACGACGCTCGTACCAACGTCCGCGCTGCATTGTCAGATGTACTAGAAAACACCGCATTGGCTAAGCTGTCATGCTGCGCTAATAAACAATGGTGCCAAAACGAATCAGAAGAGGAAGATAGTGAGGAACACCAGGATATACTTTCCAACACTGTATTGTGGAACAATAATAAAATATGAACCGTAATAAAACATACCCTTGTTACTCTCTATACTTCTCTTGTTGACGTGCTGCTGTACTATTGTATTTAGTTTTTATTTGGCTTGTTTCATTATTAGCCATAGTGAATGATTTGTCTGTGGTATTTGTACTTACCTCTTAATTGTATTCAAATAGAGATCTTCTTGTATATACATGATATAACTGATTTAGTATGGCTGTATAATTTAGGTAAGGACTCTCTCACATTAACCCACGATGACCCGGCAAAAACAAAAGGTGTCGGAAAACGACTTGGTGACGCAGTGGAAATAGTCAATGACTAGAAAGGATCCCAATGGGACTTTCGGCGCTAAGCCACTTATCTAATTAGTTTTGAATACGCATAAAACAAACGCTGATGCTCTATACACTGGCTGGGCCGTATGATGGCGAACTACAGTTGTACAAAAACAACTACAACAGAGTACCATGGACGTACCAGCTGCCCATAGGTTTGCGGATATTTTCGGTTGCATTTGCAAAATAATTGTGATACCTAACCACAATCAGTGCTGACAGCTTATCTGCTCTGCACAATGGCTGCAGACATTTTCAATCCATGTTGAGAAACAATGCAGAGGAACAGCTATTTTTTTCAATGTACTATGTTTTACGCTGGCACCCTATGTTTTTGTTCTTACAAGTTGTGTTACATGATAACCCATCAATAAAATATGTATACAGATCACGCTGAAATTCTGAAAAAGTACTTTATTCTTAGTTGACGCACGATCGATCGAGGGCGTCATTACTCTAAGTACAGACACTCCATGTCAGAAAAATATCATGTGGTTCCATGATTTTTTCTTCTCAACTTAAAAAATATATATTTAAAAAATCAGAGTAGTTTATCTGCATTAGTTTTCAATAATTATTGAAAATAAAAAAACATTTAAGAATTGTGTGCAATATTGTGTTTCATCAGTTGAATTTCGCTGAGAATGTGATAACCATTTGCTCACAAACCGTGTGAATACCGATAAAAAGAAGAAATGTTTATCCATTCTTACGTTCGTTTGCTGACATGTAAGATTACAAAGAAATCATGTATAATAGTAGCATATAATAGCAGAACATATAGGTTTGTTATAATATTAGATTTGGGTGGATAGGCATATAGGTATATAGGTATAAAGGTCAGACACAATCTAAAAACTTGGAACTTCAAAATGAAAAAAAATGTAAAACCAGAAAGCAATAAATGTTTACTTTTCGAGTAAGCAGTTTTTGGTTTTGGTTTTGCACGGTAATGTATCAATGACCTTTCGGTCAATCTGTCTAGGGAACCGGCTTGACCTTGAGGTGGAGCTAATGAGTTTGAATCTCAACTGAGCCGGATGGTTACCATGGTTGTGCCTATATACCGTGCTCCAAGCTCTTTCTCTGGAGTATGTATTTCTTTTAGTACGATTTTAATGAATTGTTAGGAAATAGACAAATTCGATAATACATATTAATTCACTCACTCACTCACTCACTCACTCACTCACTCACTCACTCACTCACTCACTCACTCACTCACTCACTCACTCACTCACTCACTCACTCACTCACTCACTCACTCACTCACTCACTCACTCACTCACTCACTCACTCACTCTCACTCACTCACTCACTCACTCACTCACTCACTCACTCACTCACTCACTCACTCACTCACTCACTCACTCACTCACTCTCACTCACTCACTCACTCACTCACTCACTCACTCACTCACTCACTCACTCACTCACTCACTCACTCACTCACTCACTCACTCACTCTCTCACTCACTCACTCACTCACTCACTCACTCACTCACTCACTCACTCACTCACTCGCTTATTATACCGGATTTATCATAAATATTATAAATATTATAATTAATTATTATTATAATATTATATTATAAATTATAAATATTAATCCATTATTTTGTTTCCAGCTAATAGCTACATCTATATCATGGTAATTATGAAAGAATTGTTCTTAATAAAAAAATAAAATAAATCTTAGATATTTTAAGCATCGTAAACTTATTTTGTCTCCATCTTCATCTCACACATAAAGATGTCTGAATACGATGTATTGGGGGTACACCCCAGCATCATTAAGACATGCAAATGACGTCAT
This sequence comes from Flabesymbios commensalis, assembly GCA_964017125.1. Classification (NCBI taxonomy): domain Eukaryota; kingdom Metazoa; phylum Annelida; class Polychaeta; order Terebellida; family Flabelligeridae; genus Flabesymbios; species Flabesymbios commensalis. The sequence continues at coordinate 62,559,492 of OZ024909.1, read as the reverse complement.
CACTGTTTCATTTACACAGTCTGAGCCAGCCTTTGTGAAGCTGCCCCAACATTGATCTAGTAGGCTATTACGACACTATTGTTGCACTGGGAAATTAGTGTTTTTGGGAACGTATGTACGGTGTATTGGTCTGATGCCCCTTCTTTCTTATCTTACAATGGGTGGGCACCAGTTCAATGAATATGTGTTTTTAAATGAAATAATTATTATGATATTATGACTTGTACTTGTAGGTTATTGTATATTTTAACCAATATATAATAAAAACATTTCTTAGATATGAAAAGGCCTCGGGCTTCGGCCTCGACCTTTTTCACATAGGACTAAGAATGCATCTCCTCGAGCTTCATCCTATACCATAGCGCACGGCAATTATAGCATACCACGGAAAAACCCTCTGGATCCGCCTCAAACACATGGTCCGGAGTGCGGAGACGAGTGGTGTTGTCATGTGATTACCGGAAACTGACAATCGACCTTCACCTTCTGACTCAACATGCAGAAAACGTAGGCTATAACTAGGTCTGAAGGCGGCCGAGCGAAACAGTGGAATATAGAGTGGCTCGTTTTGATGTCTGTCAAAACAGGCTCGGACATTGTTATAAATGTCTTCGCATTTGTTTGATGATATCTGGGCCTAATTGAATGACTCTTTCACCGGTCACGATTATATTCGGGTTTGCATTATTTATAAGCACATTATGTACCATCTGTTAAACATGTTGAAGATAAAATGTGACATCAATCAGCAATATTTAAAAATAGTTCCCCTCCATTTTGTCAAATCCGAATAATTTTCACTCGCTTGAAGTTGTGGATCGCTTCAGCTAGGTACAACTTTAAACGAGGGAAAATTCACAATAAATGACCGGGCGGTTAAAGGGTTAACAAGCAAACACCTTGGAAAGCCTCCAAACTAGACGGATCCATGGTACACCCGGTGGTAAATGTGATAGCTGTTACACACCGTTTTGGGATAATGATGAGGATGAAACATCAAATATAAAGATAATTAACTGATCTGTTCTGTGTTTTAATTGAAGCGTTGAAAAAATAACGTTGCATGTAGGCCTACACAATTTTAAGTCTTGTTGTACATTTTTCGATTATTCAACACATAAGCCATCTATAAGGCACATAAAAGATTGCTAAAATATTTACATTGAGAAGAAAATTAACTATACTGAAGAAATATCATTTTAATGCTCATGTCAATATATAAAAAACTACCACTAGGCCTAAATACATGCAACTTATCCACATGTGCAATTGTTTTGTTTAAATGTATTTCAATTGATGGGCCCGTGATAGCGATACAATTTGTATCTTAACGGGTGTGTCCAGACAAACTTAAAACATGTATTAATCAAAGGTATGGAGATATGTATCTTTTATCAAATACACTTTCTATCTATTTAATAAATAAATCTGTCAAGTCCCGGATCCGCCACTGTTGTTACACACTGTTTTGATATAATGTAAAGATGGGTAAGAAACGTCAAATATAAATTGATAAAGGTAATTAGGTGTTGTCATTGAAGCTTTGAAAAAATACTATTTTTGATAACACCGGTATCGTTACATGCCCTACACTTGCTGTACACGTGTCAAATATTTAACACTTATTCCGTGACACTTTATAGCATCGACCTCCAATATTTTCACCAATATAGCTAATATTATGATGTATGGGGGAAGGGGGGGGGGGGTCTCATATAACTTTGTTTTCACCATTCAAAACTGTATCCGATGACGTCACGTCGTTTCAAAGAATAGGCCACACATTGAACACATAATGATAAAGCGCAAAACCCGAACGCCAATTCGCACGCAAAAATATCAAATATACGTTTTTATCATTTCCAAAACATACCGGTGCATAGTGGATGGGATAAGTGGTATTTGACTTCCAATCATGATGCAAACCATTCCATTGGTATGGGCTTACCTTAGGCTCATGTAAACATATCTATCCAAAGACACAAGTTAGATCGGGCCTTTTATTCAAAATAATAACATTTTTCAAAATGGCCGCAAAAAAACAGACTGAATTCTCTTTGCTAATGTTGTAGATACAAGTATGCTTTTGTGTGTCCATTTATGAGGTCAAGGAATGCAATAGAATAGTTTGTAAAACTAAAAGAGCAATAGATTTTCCGTTTATCACAGCTATCATAGGCTGAAAGGTAACGTAATTGGTCTCCGATTACCTAAATCCGGATCCAGATCATTTATCTGTAGTTTACGGTCATTATCGTTTGTCATCCTACAAGCGACTGCTAGTGCAAGTCCAGGGATTCTCATCTGCACAGGTTTAGAGCCCTTTATTGTATGAATGAAGAACCACGTGGTAAATACATCCCAAATCACTCAAGAATACGCGAATACAAAAGGTATTTTAAAGGGACACCGTGGAATGACACCAATTTGTTTTTTTTTTGTTTTGCATGAAGCAGTGCATCCCGCACATCATTATTTCATTTTTTTGTTTGTATGAAGCAGTGTATCCTGCACATCATGATTTTTTTTCAAAATTGTATGATGTTTAAAAAGATTTTTTATCAATATTTAAAAGAATCCAGGGAAAATCCAAACATGCTAGAGGATGGTTGAATGTAAGCACAGCATTGGGCCATATGTTGATAACGTCAGCCTAGCGTTGGGCAGACAATCAGTGCTGCAGGTTAATCCACCCATGTCCTCACCATAGGACACCAATTAGGGCGGCGTCTTTCATGTGGTTGATAGGAGACGTGGGTATTTTTGTTAAAACGTGTTGTATAATGCACTCACTTTTTTACTAGTCGTATACAACTTTGTAATAAAGCTAGTTTAGTCTTATTCAGTGCTTTTAAAAAAATCGTCTTGTTTGTTTTTTTAGTTAAGATCGATAGGCTATATAACTTCATATAAATTTATTTTTCAAAATTGACATGTCAACATAAGCAGTTGCTTTCAAGTAGCAGATACGTGAACTCCCAATGAATAGCTACCGGGTACATTTGATTGTGGACGTCTATATATTATATGCATAATAAATATGATGATTTATTTTTCTATTTTCCCAATATTAGTTTGATGTATGCTACCTGCATCATTGTTTAAATCTGCTACAGTGGAAACTTGTAGCGAAAAACACCCTACTACTTTTATAATCAATCTTTTTTGCTAAATATAATGCTGACATAACAGAGCTTGCTGAATTCCCACCATCTAGGTGATACAATCATTCAATTACCTGATTAATTACAGGGCTTCTTATCAGCCTAGCTAATGTTTGGCAATTTTATGCAGTATCTAACTATTTCGCTGACCAAAAATGATTATTTCCTCAGACAGACTTGTCTTTCGCAGTGATACTTGAGACAATGCTCACAGAAAACATGTTATGGACAGCTCTCACTACTCACTTAGATTCAAAGCTTATTATTACATTGTTGTTCGCACACATCGGATCACTGATGTAACGGTTCTGACGAAGCAAATAACAACATTATGTATGTTATAGATCAAAGAACAGCTATGCGCAGCACAATTCCAAGTAAATTCTTGGCTCAAATCTAGAAAGCTGGACTCATCCATTCTTAAAACAAGAATCAAGTGAGTTGAGTTCACTTAAATTGAAATAGAATTATGTCACAAGAAGATATAATTATATCCAATGCTCCAATAAAGGGCAAATTGTTTAAGGTCATTCTCGTTCGATCACAAGAAAGTGTAGCTGTTTTCAAGGAACAACATGAAAAAGCGACCCAATTTGTAGATATATTGGGTCGATATAGGCTTACATCACGACGAGTGAGACGCTCTAGTCAGGATAGCAACTAGATAGCCGACTCCAAACCACAATACATCCCCCATATTTTCATGGGATTGACTAGAGCTTGCAATTTGCCAGTGTAAGACAAATTACAGTGTGCCTTGTAAAGGCTGTATGCGGAGACCTCCTTAGTAGGCTATATAGGTCTATACACAACTTTGTACGAATAAATTTTAGCTGATTGTGTAATTTGAACACTTTAAAAAGTGCTGTAAGTATTATATCTACATAGCTTATATACAATGTTTCTTTAGTTAAAAGTAAAGATGTAAAGAAATAAAAATAGATAAATATTACATCGTTCTGGCGGCCATTTTGAAAAACGTGAATAGTTCGAAAATGAGGTCAGATTGAGCTTGTGTCTTTGGATAAAAACTTTTTTATGAACCTAAAGTGCTTCTACGCCAAAGGAAATATTTGCATCATGAGCTGAAGTAGACACCCTATTTTGGACAATTAACCTATCAACTAGCAAAAGGAAACGCGAGCGCGAAGTGCAACGGGAAATGTTTTAAAACAGCTAGATTTTCTTTGCGCGTCGTGCCCCGGTTTTCATCGGGGCAAATGACCTCACTACCACAATCTGGCCTCGGAAAAGGAAAAAACGTCTCACATTTCGCGTTGTTTTTTCTCATTGGCGTACACAGTGAGGTGAATTTCGCGTCTGTTCGCGTGCTGTCGTCGCGCGCATATTATCTCGCGCGTTCGCGTTGCTGTGTTTTTTACTTAACCCTTTAAGCTCTCACGATGCATTAAAGCATCATTTTTCAGCATTGAAAACGTACTTCATTTTTTTACAGCTAAGGGTTTTAGAAGGCACATTTCTATGAAATTGTTCTACGAATACATAGTAGTGTTCTTTAATTTATCACCAAGATCAAATCATATTTATCTACTACAAGTCGAGAATTGCGACAGCAATTTGCGGCTTGTAGTGGATGAAGATGACAATGGTAAATTCAGGCTTGAAAGGGTTAAGAATTACTTGCCGTATTCAGGTATAAGAAAACGACTTTGATTTCGTTTTTAAAACTCATATATTAGGGTAACTTGGCTATCTTCGTTTTTATAACTCGAAAGCTCCGTTGCATTATACACAATTTTCACGACGTTTTATTATTATTTTTTTAAATATTCAAAATGACCACTACACCAATCGCAAGCTTCGTTTGTTTCTCCATGTGAAGGCATATGTCTTCAATGATAGGTATGTAGATAAACTCTGAGAATGGTTGATTGCCTTGAGAGGGGACTGAACGAAGCATATTATGGGGATCATCATATACATTAACCCCAATGTACACCAGACGCGACCCAACATTGAGCCAGCATTGGATCAATGCACCGCGCCCCCCTCCAGCTTTAGTTTCTGTCTGTTGCTGAAGATCAAAGTCAGTAATAATGTCTGAGTCCAGCCAAAATTAAACTCATGGTCCACTGGGACACGTCCATGCGCTGACAGTCGGTAAACTAAGCAATTTTCCGAGGCATCATCATATACATTTAGGCTTTATATATTATAATATGTGCATATACAAACAGTTTCTACCGAAATATTTTAAGTGTGAGAGATAACCATGGTAACGTTTAGGATGCAATACCCCATGTTTTCAGTCGGTCATTTCTAAATTAAAAACAAGCACGTGGGCTACCGACTGAAAAATATTTAGTTATCGCATAACAAATGTTATAGGTCTCACGGCGGAAATCGTTCTGTAGAAACTGTTTTTATACTTACAAAATATGTATGCGATGAAACCTACCCAGCAAAATATCGACTGTAGTTTGTGATTTCTATGGCGCAGTGCTTTCCGATGCCTCCGCCCAGTAAACACAAAATATTTTCAAAACATTTTTACACCGTCGGCCCAACGTCTTCGATGTTGGTCCAGCATTGTACAAATGTTATAAAATGTTTTGTGTTTACTTGGTGTGTCCCGCGTATTCTGAACAGTTGTCTGTTCATTTAACGTGATTTAAAGGTTTCAGCCACAGATTGCACCCACTCAAAAACATGTACAATTTCATTTGGACGCTCATATCTAAGACTTGGCCTCGGTTTATTAGAAACAGCAGCATTTCACAATCATTCGCCTGCTCAGCTCATTTATCGCTATGGGCATTTATCTGACCTTGGGGTGGAGATCGATCTCTCTCATCGCCATTTTGAAAATTGCCAGGTATGACCTCTACGGTGTGTGTGCCATGGATACTAGTTTCAGCCACAGATTGACCCCATACAAAATCGTGGGACATTTTTCGGACGCTCATATCTAAGACTTGACCTCGAATAATCAGGTCGAAAATGTTAGAATCAGTAACATTTCAGCTACGAGATCACATGCATAGCTTATTGTCCGCACAGTTATTAAAAAGTTATGGACATTTTTCGGACCTTGTGGTTGAGATCGCTCAATGTTGTTTCAAATTCAAAATATACCACACAACCACCCTAATTAATTTCGCACACAACTATGTACACATAATAAAGATCTTGTAAATATTCATCGATTTTTTTATTACAGACATACATTTTGCAAGTCGGACACTTAGTCGTGGGTGTCATCAGTTCAGTCTAAATATGAGAGAAGGGCGGAGGTCGTTCTAGCAGGAGACTTGATTTATCGCGTCAACGTCACGTTCATGACCCAGGGAATTAAAGTGACCGCTTTGCTTGACACGGACCGACTTCACAGCGAACAAGGGAAGCCAACTCAATTCTGGTTTGATTCTGGGCCAGCGTCGTAGACAATGGCCCAGCATCATACCAGAACTGGGATCTCGTGCTTGTTAGAGCGTTGTAGACGATGGGCCAGCATCAAACTTATACTGGGTTTGTAGCTCGTGTTTTCCAGGCTGCTCACACATCACAATCATATGCTACATGTATAATCGTTTCGGGCGGGGGCCCTAGGGTAGTGGCTAACACCGCTGCCTTTCACGCCAGAGTTCGGGGTTCTGTTCCCGGTATCGGCGGTTTGAAAGAAACAAAAAATGTTCCTTCCCCATCCACGTGTGAAAGTGAGTATCGTGGGGAGCCTCCGTGACCGAGTGGTAGCGTGCTCGGCCTCAGACCGCCAGGGCTCGAATTTCGAATCCTGTGTCTGCTTGTGTGCTCATGTAAATGATCACATGTTAATCAAGCGTAGGCTACGTTAGGATGGCATGCATAATGTTGATGTTAACGATTTGGGTGAATGCTCCACTCGTAACTCGATTAATTCTAAGATCTCTGATCTCATGTGGTTTTGATCATTTAATTTTTCAAAAAAACATTGTTTGTTTGTTTGTTTGTTTGTTTTTGTGCTCACGTTTATGGTCACACATGTACAATTAAGTGTCTGTGCTTGCGTTGTGCTTCCAAATTCCACAGTTTTTGACCATTTGAATTAAAAAAAATAAATGAGCACACAAGTAGGCTACAAGTGTCTGTGTCTGTGTTGTGCTTACACATTCTGAGATTACGTAAATGACACAGGTACACGTGTTTGTGTTTGTGCTTTGCTTTCACATTCTGAGATCCCTGCCCGCGGGTATTGTGCACTAGACCCAGCTGTGTAACAGATCAGTCACCGCCAACGGGCACTTTCTCTTTGATGACGACATTTAATTAACAGAGATTTGGCCCGCCCCCTCTCATGTATCACATGTTTACACTATTTTTCATCGCGCAACACGCATTATTTAAAATTGTGCTCAGTTACGCTTGAAAATCAAAATTCGCACTGCACTGCACTGCACCTGCACTGCACTGCACTGCACTGTTCTGTACTGTACTGTACTGTACCGTACCGTACCGTACCGTACCGTACCGTACCGTACCGTACTGTACTGTATATTGCAGGACCGTCGTATGAGCAGACATTCGTACGACGCTCGTACCAACGTCCGCGCTGCATTGTCAGATGTACTAGAAAACACCACATTAGCTAAGCTGTCATGCTGCGCTAATAAACAATGGTGCCAAAACGATGCAGAAGAGGAAGATAGTGAGGAATACCAGAATATACTATTCAACACTGTATTATGGAACAATAATAAAATATGAACCGTAATAAAACATACCCTTGTTACTCTCTATACTTCTCTTGTTGACGTGCTGCTGTACTATTGTATTTAGTTTTTATTTGGCTTGTTTCATTATTAGCCATAGTGAATGATTTGTCTGTGGTATTTGTACTTACCTCATAATTGTATTCAAATAGAGATATTCTTGTATATACATGATATAACTGATTTAGTATGGCTGTATAATTTAGGTAAGGACTCTCTCACATTAACCCACGATGACCCGGCAAAAACAAAAGGTGCCGGAAAACGACTTGGTGACGCAGTGGAAATAGTCAATGACTAGAAAGGATCCCAATGGGACTTTCGGCGCCAAGCCACTTATCTAATTGGTTTTGGTTACGCATAAAACAAACTCTGATGCTCTATACACTGGCTGGGCCGTATGATGGCGAACTACAGTTGTACAAAAACAACTACAACAGAGTACCATGGACGTACCAGCTTATCTGCTCTGCACAATACTCTGCACAATGGCTGCAGACATTTTCAATCCATGTTGAGAAACAATGCAGAGGAACAGCTATTTTTTTCAATGTACTATGTTTTACGCTGGCACCCTATGTTTTTGTTCTTACAAGTTGTGTTACATGATAACCCATCAATAAAATATGTATACAGATCATGCTGAAATTCTGAAAAAGTACTTTATTCTTAGTTGACGCACGATCGATCGAGGGCGTCATTACTCTAAGCACAGACACTCCATGTCAGAAAAATATCATGTGATTCCATGATTTTTTCTTCTCAACTTAAAAAATATATATTTAAAAAATCAGAGTAGTTTATCTGCATTAGTTTTCAATAATTATTGAAAATAAAAAAACATTTAGGAATTGTGTGCAATATTGTGTTTCATCAGTTGAATTTCGCTGAGAATGTGATAACCATTTGCTCACAAACCGTGTGAATACCGATAAAAAAGAAGAAATGTTTATCCATTCTTACGTTCGTTTGCTGACATGTAAGATTACAAAGAAATCATGTATAATAGTGGCATATAATAGCAGAACATATAGGTTTGTTATAATATTAGATTTGGGTGGATTGGCATATAGGTATATAGGTATAAAGGTCAGACACAATCTGAGAACTTGGAACTTCAAAATGAAAATAGACGCCCATAATTATGCTCTGTAAAACCAGAAAGCAATAAATGTTTACTTTTCGAGTAAGCGGTTTTTGGTTTTGGTTTTGCACGGTAATGTATCAATGACCTTTCGGTCAATCTGTCTAGGGAACCGGCTTGGCCTTGAGGTGGAGCTAATGAGTTTGAATCTCAACTGAGCCGGATGGTTACCATGGTTGTGCCTATATACCGTGCTCCAAGCTCTTTCTCTGGAGTATGTATTTCTTTTAGTACGATTTTAATGAATTGTTAGGAAATAGACAAATTCGCTAATACATATTAATTCACTCACTCACTCACTCACTCACTCACTCACTCACTCACTCACTCACTCACTCACTCACTCACTCACTCACTCACTCACTCACTCACTCACTCACTCACTCACTCACTCACTCACTCACTCACTCACTCACTCACTCACTCGCTTATTATACCGGATTTATCATAAATACTATTTCATTATTTTGTTTTCAGCTAATAGCTACATCTATATCATGGTAATTATGAAAGAATTGTTCTTAATAAAAAAAAAAAAATCTTAGATATTTTAAGCATCGTAAACTTATTTTGTCTCCATCTTCATCTCACACATAAAGATGTCTGAAGACGATGTATTGGGGGTACATCCCAGCATCATTAAGAAATGCAAATGACGTCATCACTGTTTCATTTACACAGTCTGAGCCAGCCTTTGTGAAGCTGCCCCAACATTGATCTAGTAGGCTATTGCGACACTATTGTTGCACTGGGAAATGAGTGTTTTTGGGAACGTATGTACGGTGTATTGGTCTGATGCCCCTTCTTTCTTATCTTACAATGGGTGGGCACCAGTTCAATGAATATGTGTTTTTAAATGAATTAATTATTATGATATTATGACTTGTACTTGTAGGTTCTTGTATATTTTAACCAATATATAATAAAAACATTTCTTAGCCTCGACCTTTTTCACATAGGACTAAGAATGCATCTCCTCGGGCTTCATCCTATACCATAGCGCACGGCAATTATAGCATACCACGGAAAAACCCTCTGGATCCGCCTCAAACACATGGTCCGGAGTGCGGAGAAGAGTGGTGTACGTTGTCATGTGATTACCGGAAACTGACAATCGACCTTCACCTTCTGACTCAACATGCAGAAAACGTAGGCTATAACTAGGTCTGAAGGCGGCCGAGCGAAACAGTGGAATATAGAGTGGCTTTTTTTATGTCTGTCAAAACAGACTCAGACATTGTTATAATGTCTTCGCATTTGTTTGATGATATCTGGGCCTAATTGAATGACTCTTTCACCGGCCACGATTATATTCGGGTTTGCATTATTTATAAGCACATTATGTACCATCTGTTAAACATGTTGAAGATAAAATGTGACATCAATCAGCAATATTTGAAAATAGTTCCCCTCCATTTTGTCAAATCTGAATAATTTTCACTCGCCTAAAATTGTGGATCGCTTCAGCTAGGTACAACTTCAAACGAGTTAAAATTCACAATAAATGACTGGGCGGTTAAAGGGTTAACAAGCAAACACCTTGGAAAGCCTCCAAACTAGACGGATCCATGGTACATCCGGTGGTAAATGTGATAGCTGTTACACACCGTTTTGGGATAATGCAATGATGAGGATGAAACATCAAATATAATGATAATTAACTGATCTGTTCTGTGTTTTAATTGAAGCGTTAAAAAAATACAACACCAATAACGTTGCATGTAGGCCTACACAATTTTAGGTCTTGTTGTACATTTTTCGATTATTCAACACATAAGCCATCCATTAGGCACATAAAGGATTGCTAAAATATTTATATTGAGAAGAAAATTAATTATACTGAAGAAATTTTATTTTAATGCTCAATATATAAAAAACTATCAGTAGGTCTACATATATGCAACTTATCCACATGTGCAATTGTTTTGTTTAAATGTATTTGAATATAAACATAGTTGGTGGGCCCGTGGTAGCGATACAATTTGTATCTTAACGGGTGTGTCCAGACAAACTTAAAACATGTATTAATCAAAGGTATGGAGATATGTATCTTTTATCAAATACACTTTCTATCTATTTAGTAAATAAATCTGTCAAGTCCCGGATCCGCCACTGTTGTTACACACTGTTTTGATATAATGTAAAGATGGGTAAGAAACGTCAAATATAAAGGTAATTAGGTGTTGTCATTGAAGCTTTGAAAAAATACTATTTTCGATAACACCGGTATCGTTACATGCCCTACACTTGTTGTACATGTGTCAAATATTTAGCACTTATTCCGTGACACTTTATAGCATCGACCTCCAATATTTTCACCAATCTAGCTAATATTATGATGTATGGGGGAAAGGGGGGGGGGTCTCATATAACTTTGTTTTCACCATTCAAAACTGTATCCGATGACGTCACGTCGTTTCAAAGAATAGGCCACACATTGAACACATAATGATAAAGCGCAAAACCCGAACGCCAATTCGCACGCAAAAATATCAAATATACGTTTTTATCATTTCCAAAACATACCAGTGCATAGTGGATGGGATAAGTGGTATTTGACTTCCAATCATGATGCAAACCATTCCTTTGGTATGGACTTACCTTAGGCCCATGTAAACATATCTATTCAAAGACACAAGTTAGATCGGGCCTTTTATTCAAAATATTAACATTTTTCAAAATGGCCGCAAAAAAACAGGCTGATTTCTCTTTGCTAATGTTGTAGATACAAGTATGCTTTTGTGTGTCCATTTATGAGGTCAAGGAATGCAATAGAATAGTTTGTGAAACTAAAAGAGCAATACATTATTCGTTTATCACAGCTATCATAGGCTGAAAGGTAACGTAATTGGTCTCCGATTACCTAAATCCGGATCCAGATCATTTATCTGGAGTTTACGGCATGCCATTATCGTTTGTCATCCTACAAGCGACTGCTAGTGCAAGTCCAGGGATTCTCATCTGCACAGGTTTAGAGCCCTTTATTGTATGAATGAAGAACCACGTGGTAAATACATCCCAAATTACTCAAGAACACGCGAATACAAATGGTATTTTAAAGGGACACCGTGGAATGACACCAATTTGTTTTTTTGTTCGTTTTGCATGAGGCAGTGCATCCCGCATATCATTATTTTTTTGTTTTGTTTTGTATGAAGCAGTGTATCCTGCACATCATGATTTTTTTTCAAAATTGTATGATGTTTAAAACATTTTTTATCAATATTTAAAAGAATCCAGGGAAAATCCAAACATGCTAGAGGATGGTTGAATGTAAGCACAGCATTGGGCCATATGTTGATAACGTCAGCCTAGCGTTGGGCAGACAATCAGTGCTGCAGGTTAATCCACCCATGTCCTCACCATAGGACACCAATTAGGGCGGCGTCTTTCATGTGGTTGATAGGAGACGTGGGTATTTTTGTTAAAACGTGTTGTATAATGCACTCACTTTTTTACTAGTCGTATACAACTTTGTAATAAAGCTAGTTTAGTCTTATTCAGTGCTTTTAAAAAAATCGTCTTGTTTGTTTTTTTAGTTAAGATCGATAGGCTATATAACTTCATATAAATTTATTTTTCAAAATTGACATGTCAACATAAGCAGTTGCTTTCAAGTAGCAGATACGTGAACTCCCAATGAATAGCAACCGGGTACATTTGATTGTGGACGTCATAAACAAGACATCTATATATTATATGCATAATAAATATGATGATTTATTTTTCTATTTTCCCAATATTAGTTTGATGTATGCTACCTGCATCATTGTTTAAATCTGCTACAGTGGAAACTTGTAGCGAAAAACACCCTACTACTTTTATAATCAATCTTTTTTGCTAAATATAATGCTGACATAACAGAGCTTGCTGAATTCCCACCATCTAGGTGATACAATCATGCAATTACCTGATTCATTACAGGGCTTCTTATCAGCCTAGCTAATGTTTGGCAATGTTATGCAGTATCTAACTATTTCGCTGGCCAAAAATGATTATTTCCTCAGACAGACTTGTCTTTCGCAGTGATACTTGAGACAATGCTCACAGAAAACATGTTATGGACAGCTCTCACTACTCACTTAGATTCAAAGCTTATTATTACATTGTTGTTCACACACATCTGATCACTGATGTAACGGTTCTGACGAAGCAAATAACAATATTATGTATGTTATAGATCAAAGAACAGCTATGCGCAGCACAATTCCAAGTAAATTCTTGGCTCAAATCTAGAAAGCTGGACTCATCCATTCTTAAAACAAGAATCAAGTGAGTTGAGTTCACCTAAATTGAAATAGAATTATGTCACAAGAAGATATAATTATATCCAATGCTCCAATAAAGGGCAAATTGTTTAAGGTCATTCTCGTTCGATCACAAGAAAGTGTAGCTGTTTTCAAGGAACAACATGAAAAAGCGACCCAATTTGTAGATATATTGGGTCGATATAGGCTTACATCACGACGAGTGAGACGCTCTAGTCAGGATAGCAACTAGATAGCCGACTCCAAACCACAATACATCCCCCATATTTTCATGGGATTGACTAGAGCTTTCAATTTGCCAGTGTAAGATAAATTACAGTGTGCCTTGTAAAGGCTGTATGCGGAGACCTCCTTAGTAGACTATATAGGTCTATACACAACTTTGTACGAATAAATTTTAGCTGATTGTGTAATTTGAACACTTTAAAAAGTGCTGTAAGTATTATATCTACATAGCTTATATACAATGTTTCTTTAGTTGAAAGTAAAGATGTAAAGAAATAAAAATAGATAAATATTACATCGTTCTGGCGGCCATTTTGAAAAACGTGAATAGTTCGAAAATGAGGTCAGATTGAGCTTGTGTCTTTGGATAAAAACTTTTTTATGAACCTAAAGTGCTTCTACGCCAAAGGAAATATTTGCATCATGAGCTGAAGTAGACACCCTATTTTGGACAATTAACCTATCAACTAGTAAAAGGAAGCGCGAGCGCGAAGTGCAACGGGAAATGTTTTAAAACAGCTAGATTTTCTTTGCGCGTCGTGCCCCGGTTTTCATCGGGGCAAATGACCTCACTACCACAATCTGGCCTCGGAAAAGGAAAAAACGTCTCACATTTCGCGTTGTTTTTTCTCATTGGCGTACACAGTGAGGTGAATTTCGCGTCTGTTCGCGTGCTGTCGTCGCGCGCATATTATCTCGCGCGTTCGCGTTGCTGTGTTTTTTACTTAACCCTTTAAGCTCTCACGATGCATTAAAGCATCATTTTTCAGCATTGAAAACGTACTTCATTTTTTTACAGCTAAGGGTTTTAGAAGGCACATTTCTATGAAATTGTTCTACGAATACATAGTAGTGTTCTTTAATTTATCACCAAGATCAAATCATATTTATCTACTACAAGTCGAGAATTGCGACAGCAATTTGCGGCTTGTAGTGGATGAAGATGACAATGGTAAATTCAGGCTTGAAAGGGTTAAGAATTACTTGCCGTATTCAGGTATAAGAAAACGACTTTGATTTCGTTTTTAAAACTCATATATTAGGGTAACTTGGCTATCTTCGTTTTTATAACTCGAAAGCTCCGTTGCATTATACACAATTTTCACGACGTTTTATTATTATTTTTTTAAATAATCAAAATGACCACTACACCAATCGCAAGCTTCGTTTGTTTCTCCATGTGAAGGCATATGTCTTCAATGATAGGTATGTAGATAAACTCTGAGAATGGTTGATTGCCTTGAGAGGGGACTGAACGAAGAATATTATGGGGATCATCATAGACATTAACCCCAATGTACACCAGACGCGACCCAACATTGAGCCAGCATTGGATCAATGCACCGCGCCCCCCTCCAGCTTTAGTTTCTGTTTGTTGCTGAAGATCAAAGTCAGTAATAATGTCTGAGTCCAGCCAAAATTAAACTCATGGTCCACTGGGACACGTCCATGCGCTGACAGTCGGTAAACTAAGCAATTTTCCGAGGCATCATCATATACATTTAGGCTTTATATATTATAATATGTGCATATACAAACAGTTTCTACCGAAATATTTTAAGTGTGAGAGATAACCATGGTAACGTTTAGGATGCAATACCCCATGTTTTCAGTCGGTCATTTCTAAATTAAAAACAAGCACGTGGGCTACCGACTGAAAAATATTTAGTTATCGCATAACAAATGTTATAGGTCTCACGGCGGAAATCGTTCTGTAGAAACTGTTTTTATACTTACAAAATATGTATGCGATGAAACCTACCCAGCAAAATATCGACTGTAGTTTGTGATTTCTATGGCGCAGTGCTTTCCGATGCCTCCGCCCAGTAAACACAAAATATTTTCAAAACATTTTTACACCGTCGGCCCAACGTCTTCGATGTTGGTTCAGCATTGTACAAATGTTATAAAATGTTTTGTGTTTACTTGGTGTGTCCCGTGTATTCTGAACAGTTGTCTGTTCATTTAACGTGATTTAAAGGTTTCAGCCACAGATTGCACCCACTTAAAAACATGTACAATTTCATTTGGACGCTCATATCTAAGACTTGGCCTCGGTTTATTGGAAACAGCAGCATTTCACAATCATTCGCCTGCTCAGCTCATTTATCGCTATGGGCATTTATCTGACCTTGGGGTGGAGATCGATCTCTCTCATCGCCATTTTGAAAATTGCCAGGTATGACCTCTACGGTGTGTGTGCCATGGATACTAGTTTCAGCCACAGATTGACCCCATACAAAATCGTGGGACATTTTTCGGACGCTCATATCTAAGACTTGACCTCGAATAATCAGGTCGAAAATGTTAGAATCAGTAACATTTCAGCTACGAGATCACATGCATAGCTTATTGTCCGCACAGTTATTAAAAAGTTATGGACATTTTTCGGACCTTGTGGTTGAGATCGCTCAATGTTGTTTCAAATTCAAAATATACCACACAACCACCCTAATTAATTTCGCACACAACTATGTACACATAATAAAGATCTTGTAAATATTCATAGATTTTTTTATTACAGACATACATTTTGCAAGTCGGACACTTAGTCGTGGGTGTCATCAGTTCAGTCTAAATATGAGAGAAGGGCGGAGGTCGTTCTAGCAGGAGACTTGATTTATCGCGTCAACGTCACGTTCATGACCCAGGGAATTAAAGTGACCGCTTTGCTTGACACAGACCGACTTCACAGCGAACAAGGGAAGCCAACTCAATTCTGGTTTGATTCTGGGCCAGCGTCGTAGACAATGGCCCAGCATCATACCAGAACTGGGTTTGCATCTCGTGCTTGTTAGAGCGTTGTAGACGATGGGCCAGCATCAAACTTATACTGGGTTTGTAGCTCGTGTTTTCCAGGCTGCTCACACATCACAATCATATGCTACATGTATAATCGTTTCGGGCGGGGGCCCTAGGGTAGTGGCTAACACCGCTGCCTTTCACGCCAGAGTTCGGGGTTCTGTTCCCGGTATCGGCGGTTTGAAAGAAACAAAAAATGTTTCTTCCCCATCCACGTGTGAAAGTGAGTATTGTGGGGAGCCTCCGTGACCGAGTGGTAGCGTGCTCGGCCTCAGACCGCCAGGGCTCGAATTTCGAATCCTGTGTCTGCTTGTGTGCTCATGTAAATGATCACATGTTAATCAAGCGTAGGCTACGTTAGGATGGCATGCATAATGTTGATGTTAACGATTTAGGTGAATGCTCCACTCGTAACTCGATTAATTCTAAGATCTCTGATCTCATGTGGTTTTGGTCATTTAATTTTTCAAAAAAACATTGTTTGTTTGTTTGTTTGTTTGTTTTTGTGCTCACGTTTATGGTCACACATGTACAATTAAGTGTCTGTGCTTGCGTTGTGCTTCCAAATTCCACAGTTTTTGACCATTTGAATTAAAAAAAAAAAATGAGCACACAAGTACAAGTGTCTGTGTCTGTGTTGTGCTTACACATTCTGAGATTACGTAAATGACACAGGTACACGTGTTTGTGTTTGTGCTTTGCTTTCACATTCTGAGATCCCTGCCCGCGGGTATTGTGCACTAGACCCAGCTGTGTAACAGATCAGTCACCGCCAACGGGCACTTTCTCTTTGATGACGACATTTAATTAACGGAGATTTGGCCCGCCCCCTCTCATGTATCACATGTTTACACTATTTTTCATCGCGCAACACGCATTATTTAAAATTGTGCTCAGTTACGCTTGAAAATCAAAATTCGCACTGCACTGCACTGCACCTGCACTGCACTGCACTGCACTGCACTGTTCTGTACTGTACTGTACCGTACCGTACCGTACCGTACCGTACCGTACCGTACCGTACTGTACTGTATATTGCAGGACCGTCGTATGAGCAGACATTCGTACGACGCTCGTACCAACGTCCGCGCTGCATTGTCAGATGTACTAGAAAACACCACATTAGCTAAGCTGTCATGCTGCGCTAATAAACAATGGTGCCAAAACGATGCAGAAGAGGAAGATAGTGAGGAATACCAGGATATACTATTCAACACTGTATTATGGAACAATAATAAAATATGAACCGTAATAAAACATACTCTTGTTACTCTCTATACTTCTCTTGTTGACGTGCTGCTGTACTATTGTATTTAGTTTTTATTTGGCTTGTTTCATTATTAGCCATAGTGAATGATTTGTCTGTGGTATTTGTACTTACCTCATAATTGTATTCAAATAGAGATATTCTTGTATATACATGATATAACTGATTTAGTATGGCTGTATAATTTAGGTAAGGACTCTCTCACATTAACCCACAATGACCCGGCAAAAACAAAAGGTGCCGGAAAACGACTTGGTGACGCAGTGGAAATAGTCAATGACTAGAAAGGATCCCAATGGGACTTTCGGCGCCAAGCCACTTATCTAATTGGTTTTGGTTACGCATAAAACAAACTCTTATGCTCTATACACTGGCTGGGCCGTATGATGGCGAACTACAGTTGTACAAAAACAACTACAACAGAGTACCATGGACGTACCAGCTTATCTGCTCTGCACAATGCTCTGCACAATGGCTGCAGACATTTTCAATCCATGTTGAGAAACAATGCAGAGGCACAGCTATTTTTTTCAATGTACTATGTTTTACGCTGGCACCCTATGTTTTTGTTCTTACAAGTTGTGTTACATGATAACCCATCAATAAAATATGTATACAGATCATGCTGAAATTCCGAAAAAGTACTTTATTCTTAGTTGACGCACGATCGATCGAGGGCGTCATTACTCTAAGCACAGACACTCCATGTCAGAAAAATATCATGTGATTCCATGATTTTTTCTTCTCAACTTAAAAAATATATATTTAAAAAATCAGAGTAGTTTATCTGCATTAGTTTTCAATAATTATTGAAAATAAAAAAACATTTAGGAATTGTGTGCAATATTGTGTTTCATCAGTTGAATTTCGCTGAGAATGTGATAACCATTTGCTCACAAACCGTGTGAATACCGATAAAAAAGAAGAAATGTTTATCCATTCTTACGTTCGTTTGCTGACATGTAAGATTACAAAGAAATCATGTATAATAGTGGCATATAATAGCAGAACATATAGGTTTGTTATAATATTAGATTTGGGTGGATAGGCATATAGGTATATAGGTATAAAGGTCAGACACAATCTGAGAACTTGGAGCTTCAAAATGAAAATAGACGCCCATAATTATGCTCTGTAAAACCAGAAAGCAATAAATGTTTACTTTTCAAGTAAGCGGTTTTTGGTTTTGGTTTTGCACGGTAATGTATCAATGACCTTTCGGTCAATCTGTCTAGGGAACCGGCTTGGCCTTGAGGTGGAGCTAATGAGTTTGAATCTCAACTGAGCCGGATGGTTACCATGGTTGTGCCTATATACCGTGCTCCAAGCTCTTTCTCTGGAGTATGTATTTCTTTTAGTACGATTTTAATGAATTGTTAGGAAATAGACAAATTCGCTAATACATATTAATTCACTCACTCACTCACTCACTCACTCACTCACTCACTCACTCACTCACTCACTCACTCACTCACTCACTCACTCACTCACTCACTCACTCACTCACTCACTCACTCACTCACTCACTCACTCACTCACTCACTCACTCGCTTATTATACCGGATTTATCATAAATATTATTTCATTATTTCGTTTTCAGCTAATAGCTACATCTATATCATGGTAATTATGAAAGAATTGTTCTTAATAAAAAAAAAAAAAAATCTTAGATATTTTAAGCATCGTAAACTTATTTTGTCTCCATCTTCATCTCACACATAAAGATGTCTGAAGACGATGTATTGGGGGTACATCCCAGCATCATTAAGACATGCAAATGACGTCATCACTGTTTCATTTACACAGTCTGAGCCAGCCTTTGTGAAGCTGCCCCAACATTGATCTAGTAGGCTATTGCGACACTATTGTTGCACTGGGAAATGAGTGTTTTTGGGAACGTATGTACGGTGTATTGGTCTGATGCCCCTTCTTTCTTATCTTACAATGGGTGGGCACCAGTTCAATAAATATGTGTTTTTAAATGAATTAATTATTATGATATTATGACTTGTACTTGTAGGTTCTTGTATATTTTAACCAATATATAATAAAAACATTTCTTAGCCTCGACCTTTTTCACATAGGACTAAGAATGCATCTCCTCGGGCTTCATCCTATACAATAGCGCACGGCAATTATAGCATACCACGGAAAAACCCTCTGGATCCGCCTCAAACACATGGTCCGGAGTGCGGAGACGAGTGGTGTACGTTGTCATGTGATTACCGGAAACTGACAATCGACCTTCACCTTCTGACTCAACATGCAGAAAACGTAGGCTATAACTAGGTCTGAAGGCGGCCGAGCGAAACAGTGGAATATAGAGTGGCTCGTTTTGATGTCTGTCAAAACAGGCTCAGACATTGTTATAATGTCTTCGCATTTGTTTGATGATATCTGGGCCTAATTGAATGACTCTTTCACCGGTCACGATTATATTCGGGTTTGCATTATTTATAAGCACATTATGTACCATCTGTTAAACATGTTGAAGATAAAATGTGACATCAATCAGCAATATTTGAAAATAGTTCCCCTCCATTTTGTCAAATCTGAATAATTTTCACTCGCCTAAAATTGTGGATCGCTTCAGCTAGGAACAACTTCAAACGAGTGAAAATTCACAATAAATGACTGGGCGGTTAAAGGGTTAACAAGCAAACACCTTGGAAAGCCTCCAAACTAGACGGATCCATGGTACACCCGGTGGTAAATGTGATAGCTGTTACACACCGTTTTGGGATAATGCAATGATGAGGATGAAACATCAAATATAAAGATAATTAACTGATCTGTTCTGTGTTTTAATTGAAGCGTTAAAAAAATACAACACCGATAACGTTGCATGTAGGCCTACACAATTTTAAGTCTTGTTGTACATTTTTCGATTATTCAACACATAAGCCATCCATTAGGCACATAAAGGATTGCTAAAATATTTATATTGAGAAGAAAATTAATTATACTGAAGAAATTTTATTTTAATGCTCATGTCAATATATAAAAAACTATCAGTAGGTCTACATATATGCAACTTATCCACATGTGCAATTGTTTTGTTTAAATGTATTTCAATATAAACATAGTTGGTGGGCCCGTGGTAGCGATACAATTTGTATCTTAACGGGTGTGTCCAGACAAACTTAAAACATGTATTAATCAAAGGTATGGAGATATGTATCTTTTATCAAATACACTTTCTATCTATTTAGTAAATAAATCTGTCAAGTCCCGGATCCGCCACTGTTGTTACACACTGTTTTGATATAATGTAAAGATGGGTAAGAAACGTCAAATATAAAGGTAATTAGGTGTTGTCATTGAAGCTTTGAAAAAATACTATTTTCGATAACACCGGTATCGTTACATGCCCTACACTTGTTGTACACGTGTCAAATATTTAGCACTTATTCCGTGACACTTTATAGCATCGACCTCCAATATTTTCACCAATCTAGCTAATATTATGATGTATGGGGGAAGGGGGGGGGGGTCTCATATAACTTTGTTTTCACCATTCAAAACTGTATCCGATGACGTCACGTCGTTTCAAAGAATAGGCCACACATTGAACACATAATGATAAAGCGCAAAA
Organism: Flabesymbios commensalis; assembly: GCA_964017125.1. NCBI lineage: Eukaryota > Metazoa > Annelida > Polychaeta > Terebellida > Flabelligeridae > Flabesymbios > Flabesymbios commensalis. Next base: position 62,538,318 of record OZ024909.1, on the reverse strand, counting down.
CCCGAACGCCAATTCGCACGCAAAGATATCAAATATACGTTTTTATCATTTCCAAAACATACCAGTGCATAGTGGATGGGATAAGTGGTATTTGACTTCCAATCATGATGCAAACCATTCCTTTGGTATGGACTTACCTTAGGCTCATGTAAACATATCTATTCAAAGACACAAGTTAGATCGGGCCTTTTATTCAAAATATTAACATTTTTCAAAATGGCCGCAAAAAAACAGGCTGATTTCTCTTTGCTAATGTTGTAGATACAAGTATGCTTTTGTGTGTCCATTTATGAGGTCAAGGAATGCAATAGAATAGTTTGTGAAACTAAAAGAGCAATACTATACATTTTCCGTTTATCACAGCTATCATAGGCTGAAAGGTAACGTAATTGGTCTCCGATTACCTAAATCCGGATCCGGATCATTTATCTGGAGTTTACGGCATGCCATTATCGTTTGTCATCCTACAAGCGACTGCTAGAGCAAGTCCAGGGATTCTCATCTGCAGGTTTAGAGCCCTTTATTGTATGAATGAAGAAACACGTGGTAAGTACATCCCAAATTACTCAAGAACACGCGAATACAAATGGTATTTTAAAGGGACACCGTGGAATGACACCAATTTGTTTTTTTGTTCGTTTTGCATGAAGCAGTGTATCCTGCACATCATGATTTTTTTTCAAAATTGTATGATGTTTAAAACATTTTTTATCAATATTTAAAAGAATCCAGGGAAAATCCAAACATGCTAGAGGATGGTTGAATGTAAGCACAGCATTGGGCCATATGTTGATAACGTCAGCCTAGCGTTGGGCAGACAATCAGTGCTGCAGGTTAATCCACCCATGTCCTCACCATAGGACACCAATTAAGGGCGGCGTCTTTCATGTGGTTGATAGGAGACGTGGATATTTGTGGTAAAACGTGTTGTATAATGCACTCACTTTTTTACTAGTCATATACAACTTTGTAATAAAACTAGTTTAGTCTTATTCGGTGCTTTTAAAAAAATCGCTTTGTTTGTATTTTTAGTTAAGATCGGTAGGCTATATAACTTCATATAAATTTATTTTTCAAAATTGACATGTCAACATAAGCAGTTGCTTTCAAGTAGCAGATACGTGAACTCCCAATGAATAGCTACCGGGTACATTTGATTGTGGACGGCATAAACACGACATCTATATATTATATGCATAAAAAATATGATGATTTATTTTTCTATTTTCCCAATATTAGTTTGATGTATGCTACCTGCATCATTGTTTAAATCTGCTACAGTGGGAACTTGTAGCGGAAAACACCCTACTACTTTTATAATCAATCTTTTTTGCTAAATATAATGCTGACATAACAGAGCTTGCTGAATTCCCACCATCTAGGTGATACAATCATGCAATTACCTGATTAATTACAGGGCTTCTTATCAGCCTAGCTAATGTTTGGCAATGTTATGCAGTATCTAACTATTTCGCTGGCCAAAAATGATTATTTCCTCAGACAGACTTGTCTTTCGCAGTGATACTTGAGACAATGCTCACAGTAAACATGTTATAGACAGCTCTCACTACTCACTTAGATTCAAAGCTTATTATTACATTGTTGTTCACATCTGAACACTGATGTAACGGTTCTGACGAAGCAAATAACAATATTATGTATGTTATAGATCAAAGAACAGCTATGCGCAGCACAATTCCAAGTAAATTCTTGGCTCAAATCTAGAAAGCTGGACTCATCCATTCTTAAAACAAGAATCAAGTGAGTTGAGTTCACTTAAATTGAAATAGAATTATGTCACAAGAAGATATAATTATATCCAATGCTCCAATAAAGGGCAAATTGTTTAAGGTCATTCTCGTTCGATCACAAGAAAGTGTAGCTGTTTACAAGGAACTACATCAAAAAGCGACCCAATTTGTAGATATATTGGGTCGATATAGGCTTACATCACGACGAGTGAGACGCTCTAGTCAGGATAGCAGCTAGATAGCCAACTCCAAACAACAATACATCCCCCATATTTTCATGGGATTGACTAGAGCTTACAATTTGCCAGTGTAAGACAAATTACAGTGTGCCTTGTAAAGGCTGTATGCGGAGACCTCCTTAGTAGGCTATATAGGTCTATACACTAACTTTGTACGAATAAATTTTAGCTGATTGTGTAATTTGAACACTTTAAAAAGTGCTGTAAGTAATATATCTACATAGCTTATATACAATGTTTCTTTAGTTGAAAGTAAAGATGTAAAGAAATAAAAATAGATAAATATTACATCGTTCTGGCGGCCATTTTGAAAAACGTGAATAGTTCGAATATGAGGTCAGATTGAGCTTGTGTCTTTGGATAAAAACTTGTTTATGAACCTAAAGTGCTTCTACGCCAAAGAAAATATTTGCATCGTGACCCGGTTTTCACATAGAAAATCGGGGCAAATGACCTCACTACCACAATCTGGCCTCGGAAAAGGAAAAACGTCTCACATTTCGCGTTGGTTTTTCTCATTGACGTACACAGTGAGGTGAATTTCGCGTTTGTTCGCGTGCTGTCGTCGCGCGCATATTCTCTCTCGCGTTCGCGTTGCTGTGTTTTTTACTTAACCCTTTAAGCTCTCACGATGCATTAAAGCATCATTTTCCTACATTGAAAACGTACTTCATTCTTTCACAGCTGAGGGTTTTAGAAGGCACATTTCTATGAAATTGTTCTACGAATACATAGTAGTGTTCTTTAATTTATCACCCACATCAAATCATATTTATCTACTACAAGTCGAGAATTGCGACAGCAATTTGCGGCTTGTAGTGGATGAAGATGACAATGGTAAATTCAGGCTTGAAAGGGTTAAGAATCTCTTGCCGTATTCAGGTATAAGAAAACGACTTTGATTTCGTTTTTAAAACTCATATATTAGGGTAACTTGACTATCTTTGTTTTTATAACTCGAAAGCTCCGTTGCATTATACACAATTTTCACCACGCTTTATTATTATTTTTTTAAATAATAAAAATGACCACTACTCCAATCGCAAGCTTCGTTTGTTTCTCCACGTGAAGGCATATGTCTTTAATGATAGGTATGTGGATAAACTCTGAGAATGGTTGATTGTCTTGAGAGGGGACTGAACGAAGCCTTATGGGGATCATCATAGACATTATCCCCAATGTACACCAGACGCGACCCAACATTGAGCCAGCATTGGATCAATGCACCGCGCCCCCCTCTAGCTTCAGTTTCTGTTTGTGGCTGAAGATCAAAGTCAGTAATAATGTCTGAGTCCAGCCAAAATTAAACTCATGGTCCACTGGGACACGTCCATGCGCTGACAGTCGGTAAACTAAGCAATTTTCCGTGGCATCATCATATACATTTAGGCTTTATATATTATAATATGTGCATATACAAACAGTTTCTACCGAAATATTTTAAGTGTGAGAGATAACCATGGTAACGTTTAGGATGCAATACCCCATGTTTTCAGTCGGTCATTTCTAAATTAAAAACAAGCACGTGGGCTACCGACTGAAAAATATTCAGTTATCGCATAACAAATGTTATAGGTCTCACGGCGGAAATCGTTCTGTAGATACTGCTTTTATACTTACAAAATATGTATGCGATGAAACCTACCCAGCAAAATACCCAGAATATCGACTGTAGTTTGTGATTTCTATGGCGCAGTGCTTTCCGATGCCTCCGCCCAGTAAACACAAAATATTTTCATAACATTTTTACAACGTCGGCCCAACGTCTTCGACGTTGGTCCAGCATTGTAGAAATGTTATAAAATGTTTTGTGTTTACTTGGTGTGTCCCGCGTATTCTGAACAGTTGTCTGTTCATTTAACGTGATTCAGCCACAGATTGCACCCACTCAAAAACATGTACAATTTCATTTGGACGCTCATATGTAAGACTTGGCCTCGGTTTATTAGAATCAGCAGCATTTCACAATCATTCGCCTGCTCAGCTCATTTATCGCTATGGGCATTTATCTGACCTTGGGGTGGAGATCGATCTCTCTCATCGCCATTTTGAAAATTGCCAGGTATGACCTCTACGGTGTGTGTGCCATGGATACTAGATTCAGCCACAGATTGACCCCATACAAAATCGTGGGCCATTTTTCGGACGCTCATATCTAAGACTTGGCCTCGCACAATCAGTTCGAAAATGTTAGAATCAGTAACATTTCAGCTACGAGATCACAAGCTTATTGTCCGCACAGTTATTAAAAAGTTATGGACATTTTTCGGACCTTGTGGTTGAGATCGCTCAAAGTCACCGTCGGGCGGGGGCCCTGGGGTAGTGGTTAGCACCGCTGCCTTTCACGCCAGAGTTCAAAATCGAGGTAGCGACCTGCAAATAGGCTCTAATTGAAGGTAATACCAAGCTGATTACAAATGGCAAAAAACATTTTTGTTATATCTCATTTTCCTATCCTAATTTGCATAATGCCAAAATGGCCGCCAATATCCAGGTGAAAACAGTACAAATGTCAAAATCAAGATAGAGACTTCCAAATAGGCTCAAATTGAAGGTAATAATAAGCTGATTTCAATTTCAAATAAATAGTATTGCTATATATAAATTTATCAGCCTGATTTGCATACTTCCAAAATGGCTGCCAATCGCTGGGGAAGTAGTGAAAACGCCAAAATTGACATCCAGAATGTTAGATAAAATATTGGTCGTGGTATATTAAAAAAGGCCTGTTTAATCAGTTTTCATATCTGTTTCTGTTACTATTAGAGCTACATATATTATAATGAGAAGTGTTTGGTGAGACCTAATTATCGACAATAGACAAGGCCTACTAGTGTTAGTACTAGACAATTGGGGCCAAGTATATGGCCTATGGGCTATGGTAAACCTATGCTTTAACGTTAGATTAGGGTACATTTACAATATATTTATTTTGGTCTAACGTTATTAGTCTAAGCTTGGAATAAAATTTATATGACTAAAAGTATGAGGGAATTTTAATATTACCAGGGAATCGTGTGTTATCTGTACTGATAAATTTAGATAGATAAAAGAGTTTCAGATATCTCGTCAGGAACGTCCTTTCACAATCTGCTGATAAACGTAAGCACCACCAAAAATCACCATCTATACATAGGAAATGCTTACTAAATATTAAAAACCTGCTTGAAGTATACCACCACACAGCATATCCATTTATGGATGACATAAAGTAAATATACACCGTCTAGACAACAAGGAAGTGATACCAGAAACTATAACTGCAGCCTTTATGGGAGCAGAAGCTGAAGGTAAATACCAATTCTCCGTATATGATCAAACTTTTAATACACACAACGCAAACATAAATTAAAAACCCAAACCATAATATGGTAATTTGTGATAGAAACATATTCTTCGAATAATGGGTTTTCAGAAAAATGTGTTGGCCATTTAATGTTTCTTAAATGGCGGCAAAATCCAAGATGGCCCACATTTGCGCAAGAGCAAAGAATTAATTGATATATTTTTGGACAGAATCCAAATTCATGAGCAGATTCATGATTTTGGCGTCTACCATAGGGATTTCTGGCATGTGGTGTGACCAGAAAGTACTATATATAGACAATGCATTGTGGGGGAAATTCCAAATTGCCAAGGTCAAACAATAAATCTATTTCATTTTGGTCGGTAACTTTGAAAGGTAACTGTAACCATCTAGCAGCTTAGTTCACATTGCCCAAAAACAAGGGCTGTCATTACCCCGTTGGTATCTCATGTCATATTTATATTTAAAATGTCTAAAATGTAATGCATTATCTGGTTATTTTGCCAAAACATATCATAAAATAACACATTACACATAACAATGAGTATAGTTTGTTGTAAAAATTCTTATAAGATTTAAGCACAGCTTTTTGGGATATATAACTCCTTCTTTAAAAAAGAGAGACGTAGAAGCATTAAAGGGCGGTGGAAATTTTGAAGGTTTAAAAAGAGGCGTTAAAAGGCGACAGAGAGGTGTTAAAGAGCAATGTGGAGGCGCTAAAAGGCGATGACAACGAATTAAAGGACGATATAAAGGCATTAAGATCAACTAAAAATATTAACATTGTAACAAAGATGCATTAAAAGGTAATGAAGATGTGTGACAAGGAGGCATTAAACAGGCATCGAAGGTTGAATAAAACGCGTCAAAGGGCGATGGAGAGGCGTTAAAGGGCGACTGAAAAGCGTTAAAGATCTAAGGGGCGGTGGTAAAAGGTGACAAAGAGGAGTTAAGGGGCAATGATCAGGCGCTGAGGGGTGAAAAAAGGCTTTGAAGGGCGACAGAGAGGCGTTAAAGTGCGACTGATAATTTTTGAAATGCGACGATATGTCAAAAGGTGCAGAAAAGGGCTACAGGGAGACGTTAAACGGCGATAGAAAATCGTTAAAGTCCGAAGGGGGTGCGAAAAAAGGTGACAAAGAGGCAATAAAGGGCGATGGAAAGGAGTTAAAGAGCAAGGGGAAATAGCAGTCTGGCTGTGTAGACATTGGACGTCTGTGTAGTCTAGTGATTTTTGTGATTTAGAAACATATTATCATACTTCTAATATCAACTTAGAGTGATGACATATGCTCATTACATCCATCCCAGGAACACACACACACAACATATAACCAGAATACACCATATTTGATTGGTCAATGAGATGTTGCTGATTTCGAATATGTTAATTCCAATATCAAATTTTCACAAAATTGTTTAAAAATGTTATTTTTATGATCCACAGAATTTAAGAGTACAAAATTATGTCAATTCATACAGAATATATCAAAATCAATCAAATAGAAGCATGCAATGGGCCTATACACACACATTAATAGGATAAATAAATTATTACCATGGTATTTAGGAACTTTCCTATATGTCCTGAGGTCTGAGGAGTATACAAGATTTAATTGCAGGAGAAATACCCCGAGCCTCATATTCATCAGAGCCTTGTGTTCTATTTTTTAGTTCAGAAACGGTTGTGACGAGTATAAATCACCCTCATGTGCTCTAGGTTCCCCATGCCACGTTTATTGCTTAGCAAGGGAGGTAGCCTGGTGAATGGTCAGGTCTGAGCTACGCTCTAAAGCGTCATAAATGCTAGGTCTGATCTCTGCTCAGACTTAGACAGCTATGGGATGAACGGGAACGAACAGGCATTATTTGGTGATGCATATGCATTAAAGGTCAACAAAAAGGGGTTAAAGGGCGAAGGAATCGCGTTAAATGTCGATGAAGAGGTGGTAATGGCCAATGGGGAGGCGGTGAAGGGCGACGAAAATGTGATGAAGGGTGGCAGAGAGGAGTCAAAGAGGGACGCCGATAGTTTAAATTGCGGCGATGAGGCACTAAAGGGTTACGAAGATGTGTTAAAACTCGATGGAGAGATGCTGAAGGGTGACGGAAAGGCATTCATGTGCGAACGGTTATTTTAAAAGTTGAAGGGGAGGAATTACAAGGTGATAGGCAGGCATAACAGGGTGACGAGGAAGCATTAAATGCCAATAATGAGGCATTAAATGGCCATGTGAAGGCATCAAAGGGCGAAAAATGTCAATAACTTTTAACTAACTTTGCGGAAACTAAGCTCCGCATTCGATCTCATAGCTGAAATGTTATTGATTTTAAAATACACTTTTTTTGACCTGATTATTCAAGGCCAAGTCTTAGATATGACCGTCCAAAGAAAATGTCCCACGATTTTGTATAGGGTCAATCTGTGGGTGAAACCTTCAGCCACGTTAGGGCTGTTAATCAGGGCTAAATGCCGCAACCGCCTCTGGCTGATTGCCAAATTTCAGATGCGACATAGGCTTATATGCCAGTTGCAATGAGCTGGCCGAATATCATCTACGATGCTTTGCCTGTTAAGGTTTATATATTGCGTGAACTATTTGCTCCATATTGCAACGTATCCACCACCTCCTCTATATGATAGAACCTGGGTCCGCTGATAATTTAGAAAGTATATCTCTAATACTGATATGGAGATGTGTAAAAATATACTATCCTGTACATGTATTACTAGCTTTAAATTATATAGAATCTATAAGTAAATGACGAAAAGGTGCATGCACACACAAGCTATTGCTGTGTAGGCCCTATATGGCATTTTGGATTTCTATTTGATAACTGCTGTGCCGTGGTTTGTCTGCAAAGTGACAGTCTATACAAAAAACATTGAATATATAGATACAAAATTTCAAGTATAGCTTTTTCCTCCATTCAATCACTGTTGCCACTGAGTGACGTTTGTCGCAATCAACAGCAAAACATCACAGGTTGATGAAAATCCCAGATTTTCATGATTTATTTATGTTTTTACAAAAAAATGAATGAATTTTCGAGGCATGTAGTGCTTTTTTTATATTCACGGACTTTTTCAAACTCGTTTTCAAACCCGTGAGAGCCATGTATCAAAGTTTAGGGAAATGCTTTAGAATTCATCTCAGAGCAGCTAGTATCCACAAAATTACCTGACCCCTCGCTGATTTTTCGAGTCTTGGCTGGGGCCTCCAAACTATACGCTGACATTTCAGGATGGTTAGAACCCTGTGGGGAAGCTTTAAATGGTGACCGTGAGGCTTTGCAGAGAACGTTTAGGAGCAATGGGAATGCGTTAAAGGGCGACGAACCAGGTGCTAAAGGGGGATGAAGAGACGCTAAAGGGCGGCAAAGAGGCGTTCAAGGGCAACGGAGAGGCGTTAAAGGTCAATCTTAAGGCATTAATAGGTGATGTAGAGGCATTAATGGGCAATAAGAAGGCATTAAAGGGTGATGGAGAAGCGTTATAGTACGACAGAGCAGCGTTAAATGGCAGCAAAGAGGTGTTAAATGTCGTTGAAGATACACTAAAAGACTACAAAAAGGGGTTAAAGGTATATGGAGAAGAGTTAAAGGGCAATGGTGTATTATTGTTTTACTGTATCTATATACAGTTCAAAGTAGATAGTTTCCTGTATATTTTATCTAGATGATAACAAATGTATTGTGACATTTGCTTGTTACAAAAAATTAATGGTTCGTGTTAACATTGACCAAAAAAATTGTATTACTTTTAGTTAAAAATCGCATTTTCGATAGGCATAATTACAGGTATCAGCTGTAATCTTTGTGGTCATCTTTGATCTTTAAGAATACTTTGGAATTGTTTGTCGAAAATAATATCCAATTATTTTTTTAGCTTTGCAGACAAGGCGAGCATCCTAGATTTTACCAACAATGCATTGTCTAAAGTAGTTTCTGGTTACACCACTAGGTCGGGCTTACCCGAAAACCCTATGGTACACACCGAAATCATGAATTTGCTTTCATTCTGTAGAATTTGATATCAATTTATTGTTTGACCTTAAATAGATAGCGGCCATATTTGTTATTATCAATAATGCAATGTCTAATGTACTTTCTGGCCACACTACCATCACTACATGAAAACCATACGTTAGACACCAAAATCATGAATATTATGCTTATGTTCTGTTGAAAATTATATCAATTTATTGTTTAACCTTGCACAAATGGGGGCCATCTTGGATTTTACCCAGAAGGCAATGTTCAAACATATTTTTTGACCACACCACTATAAGTCATGCAGGCATCCCCGAAAACCCTTTGGTAGACACCCAAATCATGAATCATTATATTCTGTTGAAATTATATCAATTCATTGTGTGACCTTGCACAAATAGCGGCCATTTATTTTCAATATATCCAAAGGTCTCGGTCTCAATCTTAACGTTTTTCCTGTTTCCCGGTGATTGGCGGCCATTTTGAAAAATGCAAATTTTGTTAAGACAAGTATGTAAAACAATATTATTTTTTTGTAAATTGAAATTAGCTCATTATTACCTTTAATTTGAGTCTATTTGTAGGTTTCTATCTCGCTTTTGACTTATTTTACTGTTTTCACCTTGTGATTGGCGGCCATTTTGGAAATATGCAAATTAGGTTATGAAAATGATGTATAACAATAATATTAGTTTGATATTTGTAATCAGCATATTATTACCTTCAATTTGAGCCTATTTGCAGGTCTCTATCTCGATTTTGACATTTCCACTCTATTTACCCCTATCAGATGGCGGCCATTTTGGAAATATGCAAATTAGAAGGTCAAAACGAGGTCAAATTCCAATGCCCTATATCAGAATTCGAAAAGGGTATATTGGAGGTCATCTGTGCTAAATTTTATGATTTCTTCACAAAGTGCACACTACATTGACTTATACCATAGACGATCTCAATCATTTCACCATCCTCAGGAGGTTCTCCTGGCCCAGTTTAGCCTATATGTGCACAAAGGTGGCCTAAAGCCCGATTCATTTCATTTCAAAGTCACCGTCATGTTAAAAAACGTTGATTTTCTGGGGTAAAACGAACACAGCAATCTACGGAGAGGACGTACGTCACGGCTAGGCCATGAATGGCTAAATAACTGGATTGCTCGTCCACGTAATGATGTGGTGGGATCCATACTCAGTGACCACGACATTTTGACCCAATGATCTGTGGATATTGGGCTGATGTTCAAGGCAGTGTGCCAACATTAAAACAATATCGACCCAACGTCTCGTGTTTAGAAATGATGCATCCCCTCTGAAACATCCATTTGTTAACTTGCATCACTCGGGTGAAAAATAATATTTGCGGATGTTGTTTCAAATTCAAAATATACCACACAACCACCCAATTAATTTCACACACACCATTGTACACATAATAAAGATCTTGTAAATATTCATCGATTTTTTTATTACATACATACATTTTGCAATTCGGACACTTAGTCGTGGGTGTCATCAGTTCAGTCTAAATATGGGAGAAGGGCGGAGGTCGTTATAGTAGGAGACTTTAATTTATCGCGTCAACGTCACGTTCATGACCCAGGGAATTAAAGTGACTGCTTTGCTTGACACGGACCGACTTCACAGCGAACAAGGGAAGCCAACTCAATTCTGGTTTAATGCTGGGTCAGCGTCGTAGACGATGGACCAGCATCAAACCTGGGTTTGCATCTCTTGCTTGCTAGAGCGTTGTAGACGATGGGCCAGCAACAAACTTATACTGGGTTTGCATCTCGTGTTTTCTAGGCTGCTCACACATCACAATCATATGCTACATGTATAATCGTTTCTCTTTTCTCGGCAAGACATCCTTGTCACAAATTTTGAAGCCTCATCTCCCGAATTTTGATGGGATCCAAAAAAAACCAAGATTATAAAACCCTATGTTCCTATGAGTGTAACCTACGGTCAGTGATGAAGGACCGGCTAAAAGCCACGAACAGGCCTTGTGACTTTCGGTGATCGAGCCTTTTATATGGGCTGGTTCCACTTTATGTAACAAGCTGCCCCCTCATATCACTTCAAGTACCACACTTTCAAGCACAACCTGAAAACCCATCTTTTTAAACACGCATATGACTTTTAAACATGCCTCACCTGAGTTTAAAACTATTAATACATTTTTAATATGCAAAGCGCACTGAGAAGACCCACTGACTAAAACTGCGCTATATAATAAAATTTTATTATTATTATAATTATAATTAGATATTAGAATCGACGAAAAGTATTTTATCAAAGAAAGTTTTGATTGACGCTTGACACAGATTACTATACTATATGCCGTTATTAGTTGCATACACAAGTTGCGGAACGTTTTTTAAAGTCAGAGCAATCGATATAATAAAGTTAAATCTGTTAATGTAGGGGGGGATATATCTCATAAGGAAAGCAATACATGGCGAAACATATTTAAAAAATTCAACATTTTGACACATAATATGGTGTCCGGTGATTTCGGACCTCGACTATTTCGGACTGGTGATTTTGAACGCCAATCGGTGATTTCGGACGGTGATTGCGGACTGTGTGCGGTAAAATCGGAGGCCAAAATCACCGTCCAAAATCACCAAGTCCGAAATTGTCCGAAATGGTCCATAATATTTGACAACCTCGCAGATACTGACTGACAACTGCCTTTTGCAGTCCTCAACGATAACACTATTGCACCACATTCAAAACGCATGGAATCAAACGCATGAAATCATGTTAATCATTCATATTACGTTTAGGATGTGCATGTTGAAAATATTACGTAATATTCTGACACAGCATCACCATCCAGGCTGGAACCTCTAGCGCGCGATCTTCGCTCTGCGAGCAGCGGCTTCAATCGGAGCTAGTTAAAGTACAATGTATGCCATGTCATTTTACTAAAGTCGAACCAAATACTGTAATAGTAAACATATTTATAATGGTCGTAAATCCATAATATTTGTATTCAAATGAAGCGGGAAGAGCCAACTAAGATATCTATAATGGTTTCAAATTGAAAAGAAAAAACCCTTTGGCCTAAAACAGAATTGTTGAAAGAGGTCAGACAGTGTAAGAAGAAAGAAAAAAAATGTTAATTATGAACTGTTAATGGTTCATTCTGTTAACTGTCAGTATTAAAGGAGTGGTCAACTGTCAAAATTCGCAGAACAAGGGTCCCCAGTGGGGCAATAGTGCCCGTGGGTGGGCCCAGGCCCTATTCCATAATAATAATAAATAAGCGTTTCATACCCAAGGCCTCATTAAGAGCCAATGATTAAATCACAGCAAGCTCATATATACTTGAGCGCCATGTATGAGTTAATAATTTAAAGCCCTTAGCCCTGGCCCCTACTTGGTCGTTGGCTTACAAACAAACTGACTGTATTACTGCAGGGATGTCAAAACAGGCTGCCCCCAAGCTTGTATTGACATCCAGTAAACGAAAAACATTTGTATGACTTTATACAATAATGGACCAACCTCGAAGACGTTGGGCCGACGTTGTATAAATGTTATACAAATGTATTGTGTTTGCTGGGTAGGTGGACTTTCTCTCAGACATTGTACATTTCCCCAATGTTGGTTCAATGTTGGGCCAGCGTCGCAGACGTTGGCCTAGCATTGAAACATCGTTGGGTGAGTGTCTCGTTGGAGTAGTATCCATAGTCTTATAATCAGGTTATAGCTACTCAGCTGAATGCAACCAACATGTAGGCCTACTGTATATACCGAAGGCCTATATATACGTGACATACACATGCCCATTCTGAAGGTGACTGTCGGTTTAACGTCGTTTCTGCACAACTCACTCACTGCCAAAAGTTGACATGCCACGTGGCGTGTGGCATTATTGTCTTTTTAGACACTCTTCACCTGTCTGTGGGCATACACACGTACATAATGGCAATACACAGAAGTGCATTTTTCTCGATTATCCAACCACATTACAGAAGAGACAGGTAGCCTGGGGTTAGTATGAGTAATTGTCACAGTACATGTCCTGGGTAATAGGATGTTGGAGATTTAAGGTGGGATTACGAGATTAGCATAGCGAAATTTCAGACAATTTGCTGTGTCTGTAAAGTAAGGATCCTTATTATGGTATCAGTTCAGAATCATCAAAAGCAAAACATTTCCTAAAATCCAATTGGTGGAACGATACGGCATAATTCTTTCCTGATACTATATGATTCAAGGTCATGTTCAAGGTCAAAAGTTCAATTGCTAGGTAAAACAATTTTCAAATATATTTTTACATAATACATATATAACAGGGACAACTGTGCTACCTTGTTTTATTGTTATAATTACCGAATAATGCATTTATGTGATGTTTAACAAATACAGATAGGAATTACAAGTGTTATACGTTGATAAACAAATGGAAATGATTGCAGTTGCCATTCTCAGCCAGTATTTAGTGCATTGAAATTCGACAACGTATTTAATGCATTAAAATTCGACAACGCTTAGATTGAAACACTGGTAGGTGTGTGATATGAGCAATCTGCATCTATAGATGGTGGGCTCCCATTTTTGTATATGATTGTACTTTGGAACAAAAACAGAACTTGGACTCCATGGTTTATACACAAATATTTCAGCGTTGTAAGGGTTAATGTGTTTACTTGGGTCTTTGTTGGTTTTTCAAATTATTATTTTTTATCATGGTTATTTAGGCTGACTTTCAAAATCTTAAACTTCTTCATATGTGCTGTTGTAGAAGTAGAAAAATGGAAGAAAATAATCAATATTTTGGGAGATAACTTACTGCAGATATGTGGTGTTGGTCCAATTTTGTGCAAATATACAGGCTAAAACATGTAAGCAAAGTCAGACGCAAGATTCGGCTTACTATTTTTTAACGATAGAGATTTTCCACAACATTATTTTTTTACGAGTGGAACGAGTGTTTCTTTGAAACCAAAAGTCAATTTATGTGCTGGTCATCATTTACTCAAAAACATATTATAGAATCATTGTTTACAGAAAAGATAATTATGTCAGGATGATCGTCGGTAGTCATTTTGCATTGACAACATCTTAACACTTTAACCGCCAAATTATTTAATCTGAATTTTCACCCACTTGAAGTTGTGTCTCGCTGACGCGATCCACAACTTCAAGTGAGTGAAAATTATTCAAATTTGACAAAAAGGAGGTCAACTGTTTTCAAATATTGGTAATTAATGTCACATTATATCTTCAACATGTTTAAAAGGTGGTACTTAATGGGCTGATAAAAAATGAAAACCCGAATATATGCGACACCGGCGGTTGAAGGGTTAAAGCAGCTGGGTCGTTATGCTTCTACTGAACCATAATATTTACATTGCGGCGGATAATGGTGCCATGGTGGGAACACTGCTCTTTTATATACATGTACATTCATGTCTTGGTAGTATATAAGAAATTTTTGTTTTTATTTTTTATCTTTGTTTAATTACCAATATGCTCAAAAAATAAAATTACCATGCTTCTGCAGTACATTTGTGACTTTTACCTCTTAGTCACCATCGTCAATATACTGTCACATTGGCGTGTACCTGTGAAATAAAAACTGTGAAATAAAAAGTGCTAAAACACACAAATCAATCAAGATGTTGTCGGATAGAAAGATAGCTTACTCTTTGTGGTGTGAGTGTATATACTGTATTGTTTGCATATTATATTGTTTTTTTTTATCTTAAGTAATCTTTATTGTCTTTCTCTGCTTATCAAATTTTAGCGCGATCCTGACGTGTGATTAGACTGTCCACCGACTGAAATAATTAAAATATTTCTAATGATCGTGGACCCATAACATAGGTATTCAAATGAACCAGAAAGAGATAAGCTGTTTTGTCATGTGACTGTAAAGAGGATCTGTTTCTCTTGGTTTGTTAGCATGCAGGTCATGTAGATATACGTCATCAGATTTCCAGTTTATAATATTATCATTCTTCATGTTTCAAAGATTGTGCCATCCATATAATTATATTTGGAGGTCTGAATAGAAATGTTATACTTAATGCTTCGGTCCTGAAGATTTCTACGATCAATCGATCCGTAGGAATCTTTATTTCCTAAATTTGGCGTTATTCACCACATGGCTTTTAAGGAGATTTTAAAGATGTTATTATTATTGGGCAAATGGTGATGAAAGTGATTTTTTTGCAATTTGCGGTGGGTCTTTTCACATTATGACTGAACTACTGGTGTGACATTGACTTCTCCAAAATAACGTAGGAGAGTAGAATAGTGGATTAACTATACCCACTGAGCACAATTGACGTTGATTCAACGTCGCAACAACGTTGTGTGCCCAATGGGTAACGTAATATTGTGCATGCAGCGTCCTTCTCGATTAAGCTGACTCGACTGACGCTGTCAAATCTAGTTGCCGCATGAAATAAAGTAAGACTTCTTTAACCAGACATCCTAGCAAACCCGAGACATTCGCCCGATGTTGGCACAATGTTGGCCCAGCGTCACAGACGATGGGCTAATATTATACCAACATTGGGTGAAGGTCTAGTTTTTGCTGGGGTGGCAGCTGTTGTCTTAAGCTGTAGAATGCTATCAGCAATAGAAACAACCATGTTTGGATCCTGACCGTTGAAGATCGCGCATTCAGATCTATATGATGATTATCCTTATATTTGCCTCTTCGTAGGTTCCAGAGCTATTAGAGAAGGGACGTGGTTCTTTCGTACAGCACCTTCCCAGCAAACACGAGACGTTGAGCCAATGTTGTTTTAATGATGGCGCATCATCTCAGACGCTGACCCAACATTAAAAAAACATTGGCTCAACGTCTCGTGTTTGCTGGTTACTGCCTTGTCAGACAAAAATGAAAGCCCGATTCATTTCATTTTTGTCAGTCATGCATGCGTCCCTGGCTCGAACTCCGTTGATCCTCCGTGAGGTTTTCAAAGAAATATTCTTGTTTCTCAATTCTCAATCTGACTCGGTCATCACGTTAATTGCGGCCTCGTCTAGTTGACGTTAAAAGCAGTGTATCGACGTTAATTTTGCACAGGGCCACGCGCTGCGCGCTCATTCATCATACAGAGAGCTCATTGTTCACTGATGAAAAACTGAAAATCATGACTCATGGTTTATTGTCTGCAGTGTGGAAGGTCAAACTCAGGTCAACTGGGTTGTCTGAGTTAGCCAGGGAGGAAGGTGGTCGTATACTCATAGCACATAATTTTATGCGTGATATCAAGGAGTCTGCCGGTACCAGACATAGATGCGGATAGCATTGGAGTTGGTATTAGAAATACAGATAGACAACTTGATAGATGAAGATGCAACTTAGGCTACTTTTAGAGCCCACCACTCACCACCAGAGGTTTGTCACCTGTACTGCATCACGTACGGCATTTATAGAGCTCATTCTAAATAAAGCTTCCCAACAAGCACGATACATCGACCCAATGTTGAGTTATTATTGGTCCATAGTCTGCGACGCTGAGCCAATATTAAAACAACCATCGGGTCAATGTTTGTACTTGCTAGATTTCAACGTTAGCACGTCAGCCAGGTCAGCAAGTGCACCTGTAGGTTTTCCAATTATATCACGACACTAAGAACTTACGCAGGGATCTCACCAAACGGCGAGAAAGTATAGGATAAAGCCCGAGGAACGCTACATTCTTAGCTGTGGAAAAGGTCGAGGACAAAGGCCGAGGCCTTTTCCACAGCTAAGAATGTAGAGCTTCGAGGGTTTCTTTAACTGTCTTAAAACACATCCGACCATAATGAGGACCCCTCATAATCAACAGCTCGGTCACACCTGACTGATTATAACACTATAGGCCTACCATGATAATTGGTCTGTACTTGATCAACATTAACTCTCCATTCCCGGTTTAGAATGTGGTGGTCGTGCAAAGCAAATAATGTAGTGGTGTGTTTTAATTGGAGAAGTTGGCAAATGTTTGACGACAAACAAATCAACCAAAATTTTGCGACAATGACGACAAATTTGTCACCAACTGTTCGCTGATTGAAGAAATATACATGATGTGCTCGCAAGATCTCATGCTCCTTCATCAGATCCACTATCTTTCCTCTAGCGTCAGCTAGTGACTCTGATTGATTGCACTGTGAAATGTGTTCCATTGAAGATATTCATAAGCTTGACCCAGTTTTCCGGCGAGCCAATCAGGATATATTTAACAAAAGTATGTCCTTGACTTTGTAAACGAAATGTAAACAATACTCTGACCCACCACGTGGCTGTCAAGCTGTTGCTGCCTGAGTCAAACTGACACTGTTTACACGCTAATTCCTATAATTGTTCTCGTAATGATGGCCAAAGATTTTATTTTCCAATAGTCATTACCAGGGCTGTTTTTCTGTTGTGTTTACTGGGCATTCTCTGCCATACGGCTGTCTTGATTCAGTTCACATAGTATTATTAGATTTGACCTAGGTACTATTAGACGTCCAGACCTTTCTTTGTCTTGGTTGTCTACTGAGCTCTATCTGGCCGTCTCCGAAGCACTATCCGGAAGCGACAAATATGACGCATTGGTCCAGCCTTAGCGTCTTGTATTTTCAACGTTGTCAACGTTGGCCAATATTTTTTCAGCTTCGGGCCAATGTTGCGTTTTTTTGGCTAATAATACTAGGTACCCCTATCTCTGTGAGCAGCTGAGTCACTTGAACAGACTGTGGCGGATCGCTGTCAGTGCCCCCCCCCCCCTCATTGATACGTACCCAAAACAAAAACACGACCATATAAGGCCTCTCGGCCAAAATATTTATAATTAGCCCTTTTGAAGCGTTATAATTAAAAAAAAAATTAGGGAGCCGTACCCTCCTAGGGCACAGCCAGTTTTAGACCTATACCTTAAAAATCAGTGGAGATGTTGTCTGTGATTCACATGGAGGTGAACAATGATAGGGGAAGTTAGAAAAGTTCGTTTGCAAGTAGATCGGTGATTGGCCAACGTAATGTCACATTTGACACAGTTGGAAAGGGTCAAGCTTGGGGTCACGGTACACCAGATTTCGATGCCCTATCAGGACGTGGCATTACAGAAGAGATTCTCAAAGCACTGTCTGTAGCAGGGCCACCTAGTTGTGCTAGTGTGGCCCTGAGAAGGAGGCTAGCAAGATCTCAGCAAGCACAAAACATCTGTATAACATTTTCAAAACGTCGGCCTAACGTATTCGACGTTGGCCCAACATTGTATAAATGTTTTACAAATGTTTTGTGTTTGCTGGGATGCGAGCAGTTGATGACTGATAAGGGGGATTTCACCGGACAGGCGATTATTTGGCGACATTGGCGAATGTCAAATGCCAAAATTGTTCTACCTTACGTTTATACTGAAGTTTTCGCCAAACGTTCTCCGTGTTCACCGAACGTTCTCTGCATGAACGTTCTCCAGAAGTTTTGGAAGTGCTCTAAATTTCAGCGACTATTCGTGGACATTGATGTTCGCAAAATATTTGCAAAGTGATTTAAAAACAATCACCTATTCTTCCTTCGCCGAATGATTGTCAATTGTGTTCAATTTTGGCCCTGTTCGCACTTTGCAGTTACACCATTTTTTTCAATCAGCGAACAGTTGGCGACAAATTTGGTAACACAAATGGATGGATTGAATTGAGGTCGTTCGGCAAAGATTTGGCGACTAATTGGCGAGCATGGCGATCAATCGGCAAATTGGAAAGTGCTTGAGTACTTTTTGCTGAACAAGTGACGAATGTGGCGATTGATAAGTGAATATTTGGGGAACATTCAGCGAAAATGTCACCAAATAGTCTCCAATTTGAACAAAACTTTGGAAGAACGTTCATGACACAATCAACTTATATTACGAGCAGAATTATAATCATTGTATTTTAAATAACCTTTAAAGCGCTAAATTAAATAATCTAATTTCTCAAACACTATAAGTTGTGTCTCGCTACCGCGATTCACAACTTCAAATGTGTGAAAATTAGTCATATTTGTTTAATTTGAGACCAAAAATGTACAAATCTTGATGTCTAAGCACACATTTCATACAATAACAGTGATTTAATCGGCTAACAAAATAAAAAAAAGCTAATATAGTCGTGCTTATATCGCTTAATGAGTTAATTGCCATCATTCACATCCACCAAGCCTGACATTTCACGGGTATCATCTGTAAGCGGACCTCCTTAAACCTGGTCCTGCTAGACCTGTATATATACAGTGCCAAGCATAATATTAGATCGATAAAAACGTCACTAAATCTGATACAATAGTTTTTTTGCTACATGCTTAGTTAGTCCAATAATAAAATGTTGGAGATATTTTTCATAACTATGTATATTTTTCGTCATTTGGAGCTGGAAATTGCGTTAGCAATTCCAGCTCCAAATGAATGAAAAATAAAAGCAAACGGTTGAATAGTTTGTTTCTAATTTCCATTCATTTCGATGATGAAAAATGACGACAAGAATGTTTATTTATGAAAAATAGTCATTTTCGAGCTTGAATTACTTGATGAACGTATTACCTTTCACAAGCTTTTAAAAAAATTTAGTGGCATTTAATTTGGTTTAGAACCAGCCACAAACCGCATATGTACGGGCCTTAGCTGCACAAGGGTTAACCCTTACAATGCTTAATTATTTTTGTTTAAACCATGGAGACTGAGGGTTTTTTATCAATTTGAAATCATCATAAATGTCTTGGTTAGTCGTTTCCGCTTCATTTAAATACCTATGTTATGGTTCTACGGTCATTACAAATATTTCAATTCTTTCAGTGCGGGGATCGTCTTTATACGTCAAAATCTGACGTCTACAGACGTCAGAGTCTGACGTATAAAGACAGTCCCCGCGCTGAAAGGGTTAATAACATCCCTACCTTTCACGTGTTATATATCACCAGATTACTGGGGAGATTATGCCGCCACCAGCACTTTATCGATTATTCTGCTCTAATCCCATGGTCAACAGGTAATTGGTTGGTGGAGTGACCAGTTATATTCAAAACCTCCACCAAGTAAATACACACGGCCGTGGGCTCTGATTGTTCGAGTTTGTTTATCACAGCAAACATGAGACATTTACCCAATGTTGGGTCATTGTCGGGCCAGCGTCGTAGACGTCCCAACAATTATCCAACTCGATGTCTCATGTTTGCTGGGTTGTAAGTCAGGACCACTACTCTATCTGCGTATTGCGTATGATTATACGCTGCAGACCAAGGACATATTTTAGCAGCAAAAGATGGCAATTACGATGCCAGTTACCACCTAGAGGCCTACAGCAGTGGTGGATCCTGGTGCGGGAGTCAGGGGGTCCTTTTCCAAATCTAACTTGCCTCAGCAACAATCAAGATCGCGAAAATATCGGTATTTGACATACTAAATTTACCAGGGCAGTGCCTCCACTTGAAGCACTGCCTGGTAAATTTAGATTTTCAACCCATCATATTCTACATTTTTATTTGTTCAATGGGAGGACCCCCTTTTTTCAAAATCCTGCATCTGCCCCAGCTCAGTGAATCGCAACAATATCCTCCACCAATTCCATACATTGGTATCATTGACTGAGCAAGTGTTATGTTGGCTGCGCCAGTGGCTTCATCAAATTCAGCTACAAACATCATCAGTCGAATCAGGTCAACAATTTAATGACTATTACTTTGTTTCATATTTTGACAGATATTCCAGCAACCACGGGAGGCTATGTGGGTTTAACCCTTTAAGCGTTAACCACGAATATACTCATTTCCAATCCGTTTGATTACCAGATCAAATGACTGTTATTTGGAACGAAATGCGTATTTGAATATCTAGATTTGAAAATGTTTGGTTTGAAATTGAACAAATTTATAACATTTATAACAATTTATTTATAACAGCTACGACAATACATATATCAATTTGAAACATGGATGAACAACCCTTACAGCAAAGGAAAAAACAATAAGGTTAATAATTAAAAAAAATTTGTATTTCAATTAAACATAATGTTCTGTCTAATCTGCCAAGCTCAAACTTCGAATATAAAATTTATTCTCAGTTTTACAAATGTATCGTCCATCAAAATTCTAAGTTTCTCTGTATCTGTGTATACATTCAGGTATATTTCATATGTGAATTCGTGATACCTCTCAGTGAATCTCATCTTCTACTAGACTTGAATTATATAGTTCACACAGCCGTTTCCTTTTTATTCAGAAGGCCCGTTAGTCAGAAGGCCCGTTAGTCAGAAAACCAGTAAGGATGATTAGTCAGAAGGCCCGATTGTCAGAAAGCCCGTTAGTCGGAAAATAAGTAAGGATGATTAGTCAGAAGGCCCGTTAGTCAGAAAGTCAGATAATTACCAAAATCATCTAATTTTCTGACTAACGGGCCTTCTGACTAACAGGCCTTCTGACTAACGGGCCTTCTGACTAATGGGCCTTCTGCCTAACGGGCCTTCTGACTAAAAGGGTGTCACCTCTCTGCTAGTACGTTACGATATCCGCCCGTCTCTATTGCTAACGGGCGAATACCGCTTCTAAATTTAAACTTTGGATTTTAAAACTTAACATACAATTCTGTTTTGCGATGGTGAATGTGTCCTGTGTGTCGTCGATGTCTGCATTATTTTAAAGGTGATCTATCACCCCTTATTTGGTATAAATAATTATGACATTATATGGGGTGATTGGCTATCATGTGACCCTCTCAGAGGGTCACATGATAGACAATCACCCCATATATGGGGGTGATTAGCTATCATGTGACCCTCTCAGAGGGTCACATGATAGGCAATCACCCCATATAAGGGAACACTTGTGCCCCATCTTGTGGCAACTTTGATTTAATTGTCACAAAATTATACATACTACATAAGGGTGATAGATCACCTTTAAAGTGTCAGCATCTGGTCGTGACATTGGCCCATACAAGTGCGCTGTGATCAGCAGGTTACGTCATTTCCTCGTTGACTCGATGTATAGGCTTAATGATCCATCAACATAAAGTAGCCGAATCAATGTTGTTGATCGCGTTACAAATCAGGTGCACCACAGAACCCTCTTCACACTTTGCCAGATAAATCTGACAGACAAAGCACGGATGGTAATTAGTAAATCCGTTTCTGGTCATCAATGTTCGTTTTATGTTACTTGAGATTCATTTGCGTTAGTTTGTCATTTACCAGTATCATTATATTATTTGTTTGTCCCGCATTGGGAACCTTGTCAAAGGAAAGATATGTTTTCTTTAATTGCTGTAGGCCTAAACCTAAAATATATATAGGGTCTATTATCAAAGATATCTAAACACAGCAGTTTCTCTGGAATATTGCGACCAAGTGAATTAAGTTCAGAACTGCAATGGGCAAATGTCACAACTGCCATAATGTACCTTACAAATGTTTCATCATTTTTTGGTGCGCTAAACGTTCGTGATGGTATGTGTGACTGGGCCTTTACAGACAAGCGATTTCAGCATTGGATAAAAATATGCCTTGTACTGCGCAGTCCGTCGGTCAGTCCGACCAAGTGTGGCAGAAATATAATTATATGTATAATTTTAAAACACCAAGATACAGTTGAGCACCTTAAATATGATGAATAGCTTTATGCCACTGCTATGCGCATACAGGCTAAACTGGGCCGGGAGAAACCCCCGAGGGTGGCTAGATGACACTACCCTCCAGACACAGGACTCGGAAGTTGAGCTCTGGTGGTCTGGGGTCAAGCACGCTACCTCTGGGTCACTGAAGTTACACACGATATTAAATATTTACGAGTGAACTGGGACTGAAGTGTACTGCTCTGCAAAGTCAAAAGGCAGTATCTGCTGGCTTTATAAAGTCAGAAGATACTGAATGAATAAATGTATTAATTAATGGATGGACGAATGAATGAATGAATGAATGAATGAATGAATGAATGAATGAATGAATGAATGATTGAATGATTGAATGAATGAATAATTGAATGAATGGATGAATGAATGAACGGATTAATGAATGAATGAATGAATGAATGAATGAATGAATGAATGAATGAATGAATGAATGAATGAATGAATGAATGAATGAATGACCACTGGATTGATTGGTGAATCGATCTATATGGAGGGATTGGTTAGTGTGGTAGGTATGCATATGTCTGATGAATGGACATGTGGATCAAGATGATTTTTTCATCATGTTTGGACGCAGGTCACGGTAATGTCGGTCATCCTTTTTTTGCGACTTTAAAACATTGTCACTGTGATATATCGCTTGTGTGACTTTCATGGTGGGCGCATTGCTGCGCACCAGTATTATTTCCTTCGCTGCATTCGCTTTTCAACGCTAATTTCATTTATTTACGAATAAAAGTTCAATAATATATCCTGGTCATGACGACCGCTTACTTATGCATTAACCACATCAAGACCTTTTTGCCTAGATAAAATCATTCAAAACCCGATATTTGGAGGGAATCATGCACAAGTGGGCTAACCCACATTTTGACGATTTGGAGAAAAAATTGCACTGTAAGATGAAGTACAGTATAAAACGAATACATACAAATTAACACAAAAAGGTAACAAAATCAGTGACCAAATGGTCTAACCCTGAATGTGAAACCAGTATATTGATCAAGTTGTTGCTATCAATGACACATATTTTCATTGTTTTTTTAATGTGGGTTAGCCCACTTGTGCATGATGCCATCCATTTAGAAGTCGGATTTGCTTGTTGTTCAATAATTGGAAACTATGTTATTAACTCTTTGCTTCATGTTGGGAGAGCTCTTTCTTATAATATACCTTATAAATTTACATGCATGAATTCAGCATTTACAAACATTTTTATTTGAAAAATAAAAGGTGGTCTTTCTTGCGTGTTTACTACGTAAATATATATTTCTAATTATAAGGAACCTATATTAGTCATCTAATAATACAACATACGGTGATGTGCGTGATAATGAGCCTCACAATCATATAATAATATAGCAGGCTGCAGTGTAACATGAAGCAACTGCAATCCAATTACTGGAGACAACATCTATCCAATTAGACAAAAGAATCGAGCTAGACGTAATACTTTGTTACAAGGATCTGGTGTTAGGTGGTTTGAAGTAGCTTATGATTATTGTTCACAAATTGCAGTACAATTTGTATTCCCAAAGTCATATTTTGCACGTGTAACAAGGCCAGATTTATTGACATCGGTTTCACCAGCTTATGTACGTATGATGGCCACACATTTTGAGGGGATAGATGTGCAAATGGTGACAATTCATTCATTCATTTATTCATTCATTCATTCATTCATTCATTCATTCATTCATTCATTCATTCATTCATTCATTCATTCATTCATTCATTTATTCATTCATTCATTCATTCATTCATTCATTCATTCATTCATTTATTTATTTATTTATTCATTAATTCATTCATTCATTCATTCATTCATTCATTCATTCATTCATTCATTCATTGCATCAACCCTTCACGTAATAGAAAAATTACCATTACACTTTTTTGATCTGAAAACAGATTTCCATTTTTCATACTTTGAATACAAATTATCAGTTTGTTGAAATGATGGATACAGAAGAGGGGATTCCTATGTTTTATGATGAGAAAAATGGTAACGACACAGAATTGCAACAGCGATAAGAATAATGTAATCGGGAATTTGGAATTAAAACAACACAATGGAGGAAACAATAGAAACTCATCTTAATGAGAAGCCGCATGTAATTATAACCATTTATTTCCGCCATTTCCACGGGGATGTGAAATAAAACGCATTAGAGCTCAATGTGCAAAAATCAGAAAACCTCCGGTTATGTGACTTGTGAAGATTCAACCGAGGTGTATCCAAAGCTATTGTGCACAATACAATTTCAATAACATTCTCATAAATGGAGAGGATCTGGTGTTATAGTTTACCGATAGTATATTAAAGCAGCTGGGTCGTTGACCATGCTGCGCATGTGTGTCATTGCTTTGTGCGCCCATAATTTTTACTGAGCTAATCATGACGACCCAGCTGCTTTAAAGTGAGTTAGTGAATATTGCTTCACATCGCTCCCTGCACAATCATGGCGATATCGCGACCGGAAGAAGCCCGGAGTCGGGACTATGTCCTACTTTTATCGAAATACATAGCATCATAGACAGTACTGCACACTCCAGGGCTTTGAATAGTTTGGACCCGCTTCAAAGTAAACCCTCATGACAACATAACCGGAATTATAAGACACCAGATAGTCAGGGCCCATTTTCGAAATTTCTGACTTGGTAAGGCATTTTTTAGTAGAATTTGGCATGCAGTTGTTCTTACACAATTTGGGAACGCTGATTCCAAATCTGCCCCATGCCAAGCCATATTTGTGTTTTTCCTACTCAAAATTAAAAAACAAAATGGCCGCCAAAATTAGTGAAAATGTCACAGCTTTACACCACGGCTTGGCTTACAATGAACATAAAAACATTATTTCGGTGTATTAAAACCCACCCGAGCAACATACTTGAAGTCCCCTAAATTTCGCCTTGCGCGTTTGCCGCTAGAAGACAAAATCCAAAATGGCCGCCACTTCAAGGCAATGTGCAATAACTTTGCTTCCAAATAACGTAGAGATGTGTTTTTGGTGTCACACCCCGGAAACCAATTCAGAGCCGTGATAACATCTATTATCAATATTTCACAAAGTTATGGGGGGGGGGGGAAATGTTGCGCCTGGAAAACGACACATCGTAGCCCAGAGGGAAACAAACGTAATATCTGGCATGTTCTAAAAATGTTTGGACTATTGACAAAAATATTGTTTTATTGTTGATCATTTTCCGGCACTAGATAACCTGTAGCTCACCATATATCCGTTCTAGGCATATTAGTATGTGGCCTATGTGATATCCACCTGCATCGTGTTTTTACAGTACCGTAAGGAAGAAAGCAATAATCTAAATGTGCGTTGGCCACGGGTGGCACCCTCCTGCCCAAGCCCTGTACTAGGGTTGAGCAAAACAGGAAGTTAATCCATCAAGGTGGTCCGCATAACCATGGCAATAATGACACACATACGTTTTCCATTCCTATTGAGAGAAAAAGTCGTTTAAATTTAACAATCTATGATTCTAGTAACTAGGTATATTGTGCTGAAACGTGTTGAAACGTGTTGAAACGTGCACATCACATAAAAATTATGTTTCTCAATCGGATCGAGAATTTACATAATCATGATAATAGTATCATCCTAATTTTTATATTTTTGATCAGAATAGATACCGTACAAAAGCCTGGTAATGCGCCGATAACACAGTTTTCAGACATGATTGAACGAATAAAGTCCCAACCATTGGCTCAGAGATCCAAACAAAGCCGTAATGTAGTCTACACATATTTCTACTCCCCTAACTTGAATGAGATAGATGATATCACCATCAATAACTATGATAAAATACAGTTACACGATATCGAAAATCTGTAATTGGGTGCAGAAGTTGACTTTTATATGTTTTGGGCATATAAGATTGATGGTTGAGGACACGCTAGGGTAATGTTGAAAATACTGACGATGAATTTATGTTATAAATACAGTATGAGCATACACCATCTTCAGAAGATGTTAGTAAATAACCTAGTCTTGGCAACTAAATGCTATAGGGCCTAGAGTGTCATGAACAAGTCACCAAAGATTATTGGGTACACTATTGCAACAAGATATGATGCAGCATATGTGATAATTGGGGCGATAATACCGCTCGTAGCACGATCAGGATGTTTTTATGAAGATCAACATAACATACAGAAACTTTCTAGATGTGGTCGTGATATGGTAGAATGTATGAGGAATCAGTAGGTTCAGGTCATGCATGCTTCTTATCAGATATAAGCTCTCACTCTCACATAATATACGATAACCCAACAGGTTCAGTTGTGTCTTGAAGTGGTATGGAAGCGACAACCCTATTTTGCAGGAAGAGGTATCAATGTTAAAGACAATAAGTCTTACCATATATAAAGTCATGAACTCATATGATGGACGTGAAGATATTTAGGTCCCTAATAACTATATGTCTCCTCCAGACATAGTAGATTAACCCTTTATGCCCTAACGATGCATTAAAGCCTCATTTTACATCCATAAAAACGGACTTAATTCCTACAACCATGACAACTAGGAGTTTTAGAATTAAAAATTCCATGAAACTGGTTTACCAATACATGGCAATTTTCTTGAATTTTTCACCCTCTTCAAATCACCTTCATCCACTACAAGCCGAGAATTGTGACAGCAATTCGCGCCTTGTAGTGGATGAAGATGACAATGGTAAACTCAGGCTTGAAAGGGTAAATTATCATTCATACAGAGTATTTATTACTTTATCTATTATATTATTTTGTAATAAACATTGATCATCTAATAATCTACATTTCCATGCACACTGCGATGTTATCTCAGATGAATATATATAACATATAAAGTACAGAATCAGGGTGGAGGGCAATACAGTTTCAGTTCAAATTCACCACTTTTGGTAAAGAACTATGCCATTCAGCTATTCAATGAACACTGGTATTTAAATGTGAAAAATACTGAGGTACATGATGGGACGTAAATGTTATTGCGGCAATCAAACTGTCAGATACTGAAAATGTGGTAATCGTAGGAACTGATGTAAACTTGCTCATTCTGCTTTCGAAACGTTTTCATCATAGCAATTCCTAGCTGTGTAAACCTAGAGCTGGTGATATTTATCGTACCATTCAACCGTCTGAAAGGCTTCCACAACACCAGCACATCAATTCTAAAAGAAAGACATTTAAAATAATTCATAAACATCCAGAACTAGAGCTTGAACCAATTGGATTATTTCAATGTATTCTTTTCGTCAATAACCACTGCTACAAAAAGTCGATATATTGTTTCCGTTGTATTTTAGGCCTGTTTAGCAATAAATACAGCTCTGGCCAGATAACAATATTATAAACTCTATGAGATTGTGGTTGGAGTTTCATTTATGGACAACTGCAACTAGTTCTCGTGTAAAAACTTCCTGCTCAACCGGAAGAACTATCACATTTAGTTTGATTAAATGTGAATTATGACCACGAGAAAGTAGCCAATGGCCTCCTATCAAGGAGTCGCTACATCAATTCTGAAGCTGCACAAAGATGTGACCAATATATTGATTAGGGTGACTATTCTAGCATTATCCTAGCATTATTCTAGCATTATCATTATGCAAGATGATGGCATTCATGCAAATCTGAGATATACACCGCAAGCCTATGTAGCTACAGTGAAGAAAGTAACACATGCTATTTTTGTGCAATTTCCTCATAGTTACTGTGTTGTTTTTAAATAATCATATTTTTTGCATTCCTCGTAACTACATGTAACATGGAAGTTGAGTTTTTTGATGCTGTGTAATTTTCTTGTATCAGAAAACTATTTAAGCGCCAAAAATAACTTCCTACGACATTTTGAAAAATGGTTATAGTACTTGCTGTATAATTAGCGGCCATCTTGGATTGTTCCCTGAAACTACTGAAACTAATATAAAAGTTAGAGGTTATCACTGTATTGTACTAGATTTATTTGTATTAAAAACCTATATTTAGCCACCCAAAAAAAATGTATATGACTTTTAGAAAAACGTTATGGTGTTTTCTGTATTATTGGCGGCCATCTTGGATTTTTGCGTGATAGTTGACCAGGTCCTAGATCATGAAATTCCTCAGAACAAAAATGTTTTTTTGAACTCGAAAGTCAAGTTTGTGTGTCCGCTGTGCACCCAGACGTGATGTATAATCATGATAATTGAGACTTTATCTGCTATTTTGGCGGCCATTTTGTTTAGCAATTTTGAAAGGGAAAAACTAAAAATAGAGCTTGGCATGGGGAAAATTTGGAATCAGCATATCCGAATTGTGTGAAAACAACTACATGACGAATTCTACTAAAAAATGCCTTACAAACTTTAGGAATGCCTCTTTTTGAAAAATGGGCCCTGACTAAGATGAGAAATGTCAATTTATGCACTGCTCTGCAAAGCCAAAAGAAGTATCTGCATAGTTGTAAAGTCAGAGATACTGTCATTTGACTTTGCACGGTAGTAGGCCTACACATCTATCACATAATATGGTCGTAACTGTGTCTGGCGGAGAGCATAATGGTGGTCCTACTCACAATATTGCTATGTTATTACAATTACACCCAGTGACACTGCAGTAGTAAATCGTGTGTCGCCAATGTTAACCCTTCCAGTACGGACTTTAGACGTCAAAATCAGATTCTAACGTCTAAAGTCGATCCCTATTCTGAAAGAGTAGAAAATTTATAATGGACGTAGACCCGTAACATAGGTATTCAAATGATGAGAGAAGAGCCAATTGAGACATTTATAATGATTTCAATTGAAAAAAAACACCTTTGGTCTCATGGTTTATAAAAAACTATTTCAGCGTCTTAAGGGTTAACCCTCCTGCTGTTAGGGCCGTATAACATTTGAACCTTAAAGCGCTGAATTAATTTGTAAAAAAACATCGCAACCAAAGGTGTTTTTTTTCAATTTTAAATCATCATAAATGCCTTAGTCAGCTCTTTCCGCTTCATTTGAATACCTATGCTATGGGTCTACGATCATTATAAATATTTTTACTCTCACAGTGTGGGGATAGACTTTAGTCGTCAGAATCTGACGTCTACAGACGTCAGATTCCGACTACTAAAGTAGATCCCCACGCTGTAAGGGTTAACGCAGTTAGAACAAAAAAAAGTCAATAAAATTGATCACATTGTTCGAGGTAGATGATCAGTTAATCAGATAAATCATATTGCAAGATCTAGTAAGTGGTTAAATTGTCCTCACTTTGGAACGATTGCGACGTTTTGACCTGCCTTCAGCAGATCTCGATATATATATAATCTTAAAACCTCGCGAATATTACCAGATATACAATAATTATATAATTTAATAACATTTGAATAACACCACTGGTCGGTCACACAGTCACTCCATCACCAAGTATCACACTGGTGAGAGGTTTGATAAAACCTGTAGCACTGGCCAGAATATACTTATATTAAATCAGACACCCAATAGTTGCCAATGGTGAATTATTCGTAGAGTATCAGAGCCCCAGCTCGAATAGTGCTTCACCATTGCTACTCCTTCAACATACATCAACCACAATTATATCTTTATTGTACTCTGACGCCAACGGGTCCCAGCCCGAAACTCACACAAGCCCAATTACTCACACACTCCAATGACTACACGCATACAAGCAAACGCATTTAAAGATAATTTCCTTATCTTGATGCTGCAATTGACGGTGATGCTGGAATAAATAATTCAGCGTGCATTGATGAGCTCAGGCTAGGCCTGCATTGCACAAGGGTGTGATTTATAAAAAAAGCATGCCACACAGATTCAAGTCAGATCCCGTAACAATGTGTAAGACTTCATATCAGCCATTGATCATGTTGATGGCCCAAGTGTAGTTAGTACTCGACACCAAAACTGAATGACGGGTGCTGATTGACAAGTTGATGATATAAAATGCAGATTTCGCACCGTGCTTGATAATTCCCACAATCAGCTCACTCACAAGTGGCCTGCTCTAAAAACGAGTAAGTTGTCAGTGATTGTTTCTAGGCTTAAAAAGTTGCGACCTCATATGAGACTAAATATTACTCAGCATCCTTGACAACCACACTTAAATATGTTCCTACAGCTACAAAAATCAAATCAAATGTAATATTTAGTGAGGGTATTGCACTTAGCTTTGATGACCTAATTTGCAACGGGCCCTCATAATATCATCATCATATACATGTATTGTCGGTACATTCAATGAGCACATGCAAAATTATACAATTATTTTTTTGTTTTTTTTTACACATTTTTTACAACACATACAAAAGATACCAATGTATGTACATTGATAACTGCGGGTTGATAGGGAATGCGAAGCTTTAATCAATTACAACCTCCTTCGTACTTTTTTGACAGCAAATTGACCTCTGCCACAACTGGCAAGAGTAAACTTGCTAATGAAATATAACAATTTCCTACATCTAGTGATACGGATAACTAGAAATATATCCTGTGATGAAATTGAGCTTACGAAAATGTATTTTTCAAAGGCCCAACAGTATACAAATGTTAATAATTGTATCGCATCAACCGATAAATCTATTAAAATTGTTATCTTCAATGTAAAAAACATGGACAAAATGCTTATATCAATATTATGGCATTTAATAGGTATTAAAATCAATTTGTCTACGCCTGCAAAATAATCATTTCCAAGATATGTCAACCTTGGTTCACTCACTCTATCCCTAGCACACATACTCCCTCCCGGCGTCCATATGTTTATCATACAGAAATAACTAAACAAATATTACACGATGGTATAATTAGTGTCCTGATTTAAAAAATAGCTTATATTCACTACATTATATATCACAAATAATTCTTCAAAAAGTAGATAAAAACCATAAAATGTATGTTTCACAAGTAAAAATGATTTTGGAAGTAGGTATTGGATATGTTCATTGGTTAATTGGTTCAGAAATACGCCATCGACGTTGGTGGCCGCCATGAATTTTTACTTCAGCTGGCTTACATCACCGAGTAATTAGGCACAGAGGTAATAGAACCCTGCTATAGAATCAAATAATGATCTAGATGAAGCATAAACCAGAATAATCTTCATGGACGATTAGCAAACAATAGTATATTATGCTTAACGGTTGAAAGAAATTTATACGTTGATAATAGACGCCATCTTGAATTTTTACGATGGAAGGCCTAACATTATCGAATAATTAAGCCCTAATGTATGATAACACAGCCATAGAATCAGATAATATTCTAGACGAAGCATCAACAATAATGTCTCAAAAAAATGAGTCTGTCAGGACAAATCACGTTGAAAGTTGGTATTACAAATGTTTCGAAGTCAATTAGTTATAAAGTTAAATAAACGTCAAGGCTGATGGTGGCTATTTTTTACTTCATGCTCTAGAGGCTACCGATTTTGAAAACTCACCTCTTGAAATATTGATATCGCGGGTGCGTATACATCACGACGAAAACGAGAAAATCTCTCACCCTGACATTTTTGACAGGCTTATAGGGCTGAGCTAGGGCTACATCTATCCCAGGATATTATCGTAACTATGCCTGGCGGCGAGCACAATGCTCCCCCTGCTCACAATTTTGCTATAAAACTGACCAGTCACCAAACAGTAGTAAATCTTGTGTTGCCAATGTTAAAGGTGATCTTACATGGTATGAATAATTATGTCCTTATATGGGATGATTGGCTATCATGTGAGGTCACATGATAGCCAATCACCCCATATAGGGGAACACTTGTGCCCCATCTTGTGGCGACTTTGATTTATTTGTCACAAATTTGTCTTGCTATGACCGTGTGAGTAACATCTAACGAATAAATAAAATCAGTTTCGTCCATTGAAGCTGGTTATTGCGTTAGACATTCCAGCGTCAAATGCATAACAAATATTAGCAGATAAATCTGCCAGACTAATGGACATATGTCATGGCAAATGATTCAGGTTGCGCACCACTAGATATCATAATATTGATCTTATCCTAACTTCCCATGTTTTCCATTAGAAAAGTTAAGATCAATCCTAACTTTTCTAATGGAAACTGGACAAGTTGAGATAAGATCTAAGTTCTGATGCTTAGTCAGATGTGTCACTTCTCTCCAGGTTGATTCTGTTACCATGGTTACTGTGAATAAGACCTCAGCCGAACGGTTTCACAAGGTCAAACATGAGAACACAATAACTAGTATTATGTCATGCTGATGAGAAATGAGAGCAGAGACCCTGGTGCATGACACCCATAGCGCTGTTTGTGGGAAACTGTTCTTGTTGCAAACACTGTATTCGCAACAAGAACAGCTTCCCACAAGCAGCGCTACGGGTGCCAGTGGTTGAAGCTTTCTGCTTTTAAAGTCGGAGATCACGGGTTCGTCCCCCGCTCTGGCATTCAAGTTTAAAGGAAACAAAATGTTCTTCCTTGCTCACTCGTAAATATTCAGTATTGTGGGGAGCCTCCGTGGCCGAGTGGTAGTGTGTTCGGCCTCAGATTACAGAGAGGTTCTCCTGGCCTGGGCTAGCCTATATTATGTGCACAAAGGTGGCCTAAAACCCCAATAAATAATTTCATTCTATCATTCATTCTATCATTCATTCATTCATTCATTCATTCATTCATTCATTCATTCATTCATTCATTCATTCATTCATTCATTCATTCATTCATTCTTTCATTCATTCATTCATTCATTTATTCATTCGTTCATTCGTCCATTCATTCATTCATTCATTCATTCATTCATTCATTCAGAGCAGAACAGAAAACAAGTTTGGATATGTTATAAAGTCAATTGGTTCAGAACTACGCCATCGACGTTGGTGGCCGTCATGAATTTTTACTTCAGCTGGCTTACATCACCGAGTAATTAGGCACAGAGGTAATAGAACACTGCTATAGAATCAAATAATGATCTAGATGAAGCATTAACCAGAATAATCTTCATGGACGATTAGCAAACAATAGTATATTATGCTTAACGGTTGAAAGAAATACGTTGATAATAGACGACATCTTGAATTTTTACTATGGGAAGGCCTAACATTATCGAATAATTAAGCACTAATGTATGATAACAGCCATAGAATCAGATAATATTCCAGACGAAGCATCAGCAATAATGTCTCATAAACAATCAGTGGTGAACAAACTGATAAGTAATGTGTTAAGGGCAATGACCGCTATATCGGATTTTAACAATGAAGATACCTCTAAATTGTAATCTGAGCGTAAAAATGAGTTTGTCAGGACAAAATCACATAGAAATTTGGTATTACACATGTTTCGAAGTCAATTAGTTATAAAGTTAGATAAACGTTAAGGCTGATGGTGGCTATTTTTTACTTCACGCTCTAGAGGCTACCGATTTTGTAAAATCACCTCTTGAAATTTTGATATCGCGGGTGCGTATGCATCACGACGCAAACGAGAAACTATCTCACTCTGAAATTTTTGACGGGACTATAGGGCTGAGCTAGGGCTACGTATATCACAAAATATTATCGTAACTATGCCTGGCGGCGAGCAAAATGCTCCCCCTGCTCACAATATTGCTATAAAACTGACCAGTCACCTAACAGTAGTAAATCTTGTGCTGCCAATGCTAAAGGTGATCTATCACCCCTTATATGGTTTGAATAATTATGTGCTTATATGGGGTGATCGACTATCATGTGACTCTCTCAAAGGGTCACATGATAGCCAATCACCCCATATAAGGAAACACTTGTGCCCCATCTTGTGGCGACTTTGATTTATTTGTCACAAAATTATTCATACTATATAATGGGTGATAGATCACCTTTAAGCCTTGTGTTGCTATGCCCGTGTGTGTAACATTTAACGCATAAATAAAATCAGTTCCATCAATTGAAGCTGGTTATTGCGTTAGACATTCCAGCGTCAAATGCATAACAAATATTAGCAGATAAATCTGCCAGACTAATGGACATATGTCATGGCAAATGATTCAGGGGCACACCACTAAATATCATAACTTCTTATCTTAACTTCTTCTTATCTTAACTTCTTATCTTAACTTCTTCTGTTTTCCCCTGAATCCTAGCTTTTCTAATGAAAACAGGACAAGTTAAGATAAGATCAAAGTTGAGATGTGTCACTGCTCCCTAGGTTGTTTCTGTTACCATGGTTACTGTGAATAAGACCCCAGCCGAATGACTTCACAAGGTCAAACATGAGAACACATCTCACAATAACTAGTATTATATCATGCTAATGAGAAATGAGGGCAGAGGCTCTGGTACAGTGGTTAAAGCCACTCGCACCCGTGGCGCTGCTTGTGGGAAGCTGTTCTTGTTGCGAATATACTGTATTCGCAACAAGAACACTTTCGCATGAGCAGCGCTACGGCATTTTCCACAACAAGTTATCTTACCCACGAGCACGCAGTGCGATACCTTGCTTTATCGAGCATAGCGTCAAACTATTTTAAATAGCGAGATACCTTGAAAGTCGCGCGTCTCAAGACCGGCCAATCAGACAGCGCTTGACAGCTGGCTGACAGCAAAGCTTGCTTGTTCCCGTTGGTATGATAGATCAGATAGATATATAAGCTCGGAATCTCACGCAAATGTCATTGTGTTCCCAGCTCCCCGAATGGCGGCCACTATATGATTACTGGCCGCCATGACGAAATTCGGTAGAACTCACTGTCCAAAATGAGAGATTCCCAACTTCTATATAATATTTCTAGCAACGGAAACAGGTAAATGTGCATGACAGATGAACAAGTGGTCAATTCTTCGTCACCTTTTAAGACCTATTTATAAATCTGCAACATCCAATGAGGTTTGGATCTCAGACACACACCCAAGATGACCACATAGACAGAATAACTGATTGTAGTACTGAATACGGCCAAGGGAAGATGCGCTACAGGTGCAAGTGATTAAAGCTGCCTGCTTGGAAAGTCGGACTTTGCGGGTTCGTCCCCCGTTCTGGCATTCAAGTTTAAGGGGAACAAAATGTTTCTTCCTTGCTCACACGTAAATATTCAGTATTGTGGGGAGCTTCTGTGACCGAGAGATAGCGTGCTCGGCCTCAGACCGCCAGAGAGGTTCTCCTGGACCAGGCTAGCCTATATGTGCACAAAGGTGGACTAAAACCCCATAATTGAATAATTAATTAATTTTTAATTAATTAATTAATTAATTAATTAATTGATTAATTCTTTCTTTCATTGTCCATTCATTCATTCATTCATTCATTCATTCATTCATTCATTCATTCATTCATTCATTCATTCATTCATTCATTCATCCATTCATTCATTCATTCATTCATTCATTCATTCACCCATGTGAGAAATGAGAGTGTGATAAGATAATAACACTCTTAAGATGTGCAGTGGGGTGGTTCCATGCCGTATAATCTCAGAGCTAGATAACATAGTTAATTATTTCTGTGGAAAATATATTTAAACGAATTGTATCTGTCACGTTCCAGGGCTATTGTTGAATGTTAAAATGCTAATTTTGCATTGATACAACTCTCAATTTGAATGAACAGAAAATGAACAGAAAGTATATTTGTGTGTGAAGGAAGGTGTGGGTTGATGGTTAGCCGATCCATGTGCGCGTCATGTACGTAGGTATTGGTTTGAATCCTTATTGGGCTGGAGGTAATCGTATAACCAGTTTTATCTTACCGCGTTCATCGAAGATGAAACTGCTAATTGAAATTTTGATCATACTGTCTCAAGTTTTGACATATCCATGATACAAAAAAATGACACTCGATCTTTATGGGTTATTTTTGAGAATGTTCATTTCCATGCACTCTTTCGGTGCGGGGACCGACCTTAGACGTCAGAATCTGACGTCTAAAGTCGATCATTGCAATAAAATAGTAAAATATTTATATTGGCCGTTGACCCATAACATAGGTATTCAAATGAATCGGAAAGAGCTAACTAAGACATTTATGATGATTTCAAAATGAAAAAACCCTTTTGCCTCCATGGTTTATGCAAAGATATTTCCGCGTTGTGAGGTTTAAAAGGGTCTGGACCCTGCTCATCTGCACCGACGGCAGGATATCAGCCTCCGGAGGTCTAAGACTGTTTTTAACCTTTAAAATATATTTTTGTATATATCATGGAGACCAAAGGGGTTTTTTCATCTTGATAATATAATCATCATAATTGTTTTAGTAGCTCGTTCCGCTTCATTCGAATACCTATGTTATCATTCTAATAATTAATTACACATGTTACGTACGGTGTCATTTATTCTTAAAAAAACACACCTGCAATTATCATTAACATTTGCATATCTTTCTGAAAAATATGAAATTTTCATGACGACACTGATATGCAATATTAGTATTATTGTTAACGTCTTTCATTCATTACTGTAATTTTGTTAACTCACGTGACAAATATGACTCCGGCACACACATTGTCAACTGGTTATGGTTGTACGACCATTAAAAATATTTTAATTCTTGCAGTGCGCACGTTATAATCTGATGTCTACAGACATCAGTATCTGACGTATAATGTCTGTCCTCGCGCTGAAAGGGTTAATTAAATTGTTCGCGGTGTGAGGTTTGATACTCAACACGAAAGATCCGAACTACGTCATTACTGATCGCCTTAACCCTTTCAGCGCGCGGACCGTCTTTATAGACGTATGTAGACGTCAGATTCGGACGTCTAAAGACGGTTCCCGCACTGAAAGAATTGAAATATTTATATTGGACGTAGACCCATAACATGGGTATTCAAATGAAGCGGGAAGAGCTGACTAAGACATTAATGAGGACTTGAAATTGAAAATAACGTTTGGGTCTCAATGTTTGTTTACAAAAATGGTTCAGCATTGTAAGGGTTAATTTGTATAAGAATACATAACAGTGCTGTGTGTGTGTGATGTTGATCCTCAACATAATAGGCTGTGGTGTAATATGAAGAAAAAGCAATCCAATTAGACCCACTTATATAAGAAATTGTTGCATAGTCTTGCGTTGCCGCGCCAATAATCTGAGATGTGGTTTTCTCAAGTTGACGATTTGTGTTCCGGAGTCCTATTTTTCACGTGCGCTAACAGAATTACAATAATGAATGAATGATGTCAACAATAATACTAATCTTGCATATCAGTGTCGTCATTGGCCGCATGAAAATGACATATTTTTCAGAAAGATTTGCAAATGTTAATGATAATTGCAGGTGTGTTTTTTTAAGAAGAAATAATTCATCTCTGACACCGTGTAATTAATTATTGGAATTGAAACATGTCGAAAAGTTTGTGTCATTTGTAACCTTTTCATGGGGGAAACCGACTTTAGACGTCGGAATCTGACGTCCATGTACGTCAGATTCTGACATTCAAAGTAGTCGAACCCCGCACCGAATGAATAAAACATTTATAATAGCCGTAGACCCTTAACACAGGTATTCAACTGACGTATAAACCATAACATGGGTATTAGTCAGGGAGCTTAACCCATATTTACCCCTGAATTGTTCAAATTGTTCCACAAGCACCAAATTCGTACCACTTGTAGCCAAGGGCATATACTTTTAATTTTTCGCGGGAGCCAAGCTGGGCTCCCGCCGTGGGCGCCATATTGGACAAATCCAAGATGGCCGCCATTCATAACATGTTTATGTCATAACTTGCAAACTAATACCAGTAGAGACACACTTAATAACACTTTTCTATGATTTTCGACCATGCAGAATCTATTTAACACGTTTTAAAATTGATTTAAAAATTATTTAACTTGTTAATATGTATATAAATAGTATTTCAGCTGAAATTAGACGGTTTTGGATATACCTTAGTGATTTAAAGACTAATAATCCCAAAAATCATACTAGAAGCAAACTATTTTGGTCATGAGTAATAAAAAGCTTATTATTTTCATTTAATAAACAATCTCCTACTTTGAAGAGGAGAATAAATTGTAAAATCCAAGATGGCCGCGGGACAAAAATCATTTATAAG
Source organism: Flabesymbios commensalis (assembly GCA_964017125.1). Classification (NCBI taxonomy): domain Eukaryota; kingdom Metazoa; phylum Annelida; class Polychaeta; order Terebellida; family Flabelligeridae; genus Flabesymbios; species Flabesymbios commensalis. The sequence continues at coordinate 62,499,448 of OZ024909.1, read as the reverse complement.
TTGCAAAAGCGAAAAGGTAGAATCAAGTAAGATAACACTTTTTATGCATAATAATAAAAATAATAATAATAAAAATAATAATAATAATATTAATATTAATAATAATAATAATAATAATAATAATAATAATTATAATTATAATAATGATAATAATAATAATAATAATAATAATAATAATAATAATAATAATAATAATAATAATAATAATAATAATAATAATAATAATAATAATAATAATAATAATAATAATAATAATAATAATAATAATAATAATAATAATAATAATAATAATAATAATAATAATAATAATAATAATAATAATAATAATAATAATAATAATAATAATAATAATAATAATAATAATAATAATAATAATAATAATAATAATAATAATATGATAATAATAATAATAATAATAATAAACTTCCATAGCGCCTATATCCTTGGTGATCCGAGTACAGAGGCGTGACAAATATAATTGTAATCTGACTCATATTTCCAAAACCGGTTGCGTTTATTGTCTGGGCCAACCAGAGCACCGAGGATTTAAATCGGAAAAGCCAGACCAAAATTATATGTTTTCATTTTCTTCCGGAAACTAATTCGTATTTTTATAGAGCGAATTTCTAAAGGAAGTTCATTCCAATGTCTAGGTGCAGCAACAGGAAAAGCCATGTTGCCATGTTGCGGTTCTGACCCGTGGAACATTCAGCTGATCTAGATCACTGCAACGAAGTGTCCCTTTCGCGATGGCTGAAGCATGTTTCGAATATATTCTGATTATCCACTGGTCAGAGCCTGGTAGGTCAGGGAATACAACTTAAATTTTATTCTGTAACGAACAGGTAACCAGTGCAAAGATTTTAGAAGAGGAGTTATGTGACAAAAACGAAGAGACTTTGTCACAACCCGCGCCAAACAGTTCTGTGATGATGAGGCTATTTGTAAGATTATATAGGTAATGATACATATGTTACATATGTACCATGTGTACATTGATCTCCACAATATATAATAACAAACTCAACCTCTAATGCTTCTAACCTGGACATAACACAGTAAAAAATTAAACTGTCTGTACATTTGTTATAAAAATGGCACTCGTGCAAATCCAACATTCAGAATGTTGGTATATATACAAAGCTAAGATGTAACTTCTAAATTATAACTACACACATTCATCCATTTACATGTTTCACCACCACGATGCAAATCTTCCAGTGAGTGAAAATAGTTGCAAATTGTGCCATCCAAATTATGATATTCGCTAATACAGATAAACATAACACTTAAAGTTAATATTGAAAGAAATATATCAAATTACCCTAAATATTTTATGTATTACACAATAAATGTTTATTACACAAGCAAAATTAACCCTCCACAGACTTAAGAACTGGCAACTCTTTCACAGAGGGTCGGTTGCATGGCTTTGATATTAATGCTGCTCTGGATAATTGAAGGTATTATATGAACATGGCATTATTTTGTAGCAGTCAATTCAACATTAAACCAGATCAACTAACCGCTAAGTGTTTTAGTAACACAATGATAAGCATAACGAAACTTCTACTGTTTCATCACTGTTAATGAATCCACCCTCGAACTTGCACAGCGATGGGCATGTGACACCTGCTCTACATCATTTACAATTCCTCTTACATGCCTTTGTAAAACCACAGAGTAAGAGGATGGCACATGCCTTGCTTGCGTCAGCATGCGTCAGCAAGGGTTGTCCAAAACGGCAAACATATCTTACTATGGTCATCCCATACCAAAGGTGCATGTAGTATTTCTTTGCTGATGAAACTGGCTTGCTATACAGATATCTTAAAGTGCTCGGGAAGTGCAGCTTGGGTTGCTGGGATATTTTCTAATGAGAGACTGCCAGTGAATAATAAATTATAGCTGGCATCATTAACATATGAACAGGCACATGTCTTTTTGTACATAAACACAACAAATCGTTCAATGCGCTCCATATGCACACTTTCCAGAGTCAAACATTCCTGATCGTTAGTAAGGGCAATCAATGTCTCTGTCAGCTGTATTTTGCCATGCATTCCACCCACTCTTCTTGCCACAGAGTATAATGTGAGAGTCTGTACCACAATCTGTTAAGGACTAAAATGGTAACGCTAATGACTTTGATGGCCTAGCTGTTGGTGTAGAATATGCAAAGGGATGTATCTATAGCTTTAGCCACTACCAAACCCAATCCATTATTATGCAAGCCTCACGTTTTCAAACAAACACAGAGCTAGAACAACAATATGTCAATGTCAACTGTTCGTACAAAAACTTTTTTTGAGACCCTGATATGCTGTGTGGACCAGATGCAGAAATATACTCTGTGTGGTTGCAGGGGTCTAGTGTTTTCATATCAATATTTAATAATCTGACCATCCCTGGCCAGTCGTTTACTTATCTACATTTTTTTCAGATATGTTTGCCCTCCTCTTTTGGGAATGGGTGTGCTGCCATCACTGTTTGGTTCAAGTCGTGTACGAACACCTGTTTAGACCACGTCTCTTCTGAGTCAGTGATTTGAGTTGTTCAGGGTATGTGTCCCAGATTGCATCGACACGCTCCACTGTAGACGTCTGATCTAGGAAAGGAACGACATTTGCATGTTGTAATATTTTGCAAGCGTTACAGCTCTGGTTGGGCGCACCATATGAACGATAGCAGCCATATCAAAAGCAAAAGTATAGGCTGTCTTGCTGCATAAACGCGGGCTGTTGGAGTTTGATACAAGCCAGTATATCTGACTTGTTTCCCGCTCCAAGCAAACCATAATCCGATAGAGAAGGGGGTTCTCGTTGGTTTTCATATTTAAAGAAATCTATCATATCTGCTTCTGGTTTCGACTGAAGAGCTGGGTGATGAGAGTGGTGTTCTGTTTTAGCATTTCAAAGTTCTCTCCTTTTTTTCGTGTGTCTGGACGATTGCTAAACTGTTTATTTTAATTGTATGTGAAACTGGAACAGTAGCATTTGTGAGCCGTGTGTCTATATATTCTGAATGAAGAGTTTTGCCATCTTCAGTGATTTTGTATAGAGACATAGCTAAAAAAAATTATTTATATATTTATTTGTGCTTTTAGTTATTCCCAGATGAACTTTAAATCATCACAAATAAATTTTACATAGTCGAAAACCATAGAAAAGTGGTATTAATTGTGTCCCTACGTCTATTAGTCTAAAAAGTTATGACATGCCCACAATTGGAATGGCGGCCATCTTGAAATTTTCCAATATGGTTGACACACTGGAGCTCCAGAGGCTGGCTCTGGTTCGAAATATTATGGTTAGGTCATTCTCAATGCCTGACATGTAACATGATTTAAAGAAAATCTCCCTCATTTAAAGCACTATAATGTATTTAAAATCTCATTTTTTTGACAAAAAATACTTTTGCAACTTATAAATGATTTTTGTTCTGCGGCCATCTTGGATTTTACAATATATTCTCCTCTTCAAAGTAGGAGTGTTTTTTTAAATAAAAATAATATGCTTTTTATTACTCATGACCAAAATATTTTGCTTCTAGTATGATTTTTGGAATTATTACAGTCTTTAAATCACTAAGGTATATCTAAAACCGTCTAATTTCAGCTAAAATACCATTTATATATATATTAACAAGTTAAATAATTTTTAAATCAATTTTAAAACGTGTTAAATAGATTCTGCATGGTCTAAAATCATAGAAAAGTGTTATTAAGTGTGTCTCTACTGGTATTAGCTTGCAAGTTATGACATGAACATGTTATGAATGGCGGCCATCTTGGATTTGGCCAATATGGCGCCAACGGAGGGAGCCCAGCTTGGCTCCCGCGAAAAATCAAAAGTATGTGACCTGGGCTACAAGTGGTCCAAATTTGGTGCTTGTGCAACGATTTGAACAATTATATGATTAAGCCCCTTGACTATATTCAAAGGAAGCGGAAGGAGCTAGCTAAGACATTTATGTATGATTATTTTAAATTGAAACAATACTTTTGTTTATTGGTTTATTTAAAAACATTCAAACTCTTTAAGGGTTAAATTTCAAAATAGTTGGTTTCGGTATTCAATAGAATATGAAATCTCTTGATCACGTTTCTATATTTGACATTGTAACAAAAAATGAAAAATAAAGACTACCGATAAAATGAAGTCATATGCCACATTTTGTGAGACACATGGTTGTATCAATAATTTTGAGTTCCTTTTATCAGCAACATAAATAGCAAAGATCAAGAGAATTTGAAAATCATACACGTTCCCCATGTACTAGATGGAGCTAGGCGACTTATTCTTCTTATAGAGTTTATTTTTTTGTATTTTGTCATATTTTTAGATATTTAAAGCAGTGAATATATGTTTTTGTCTTGACAATATCTGTAAAAATCGAGATTTTTATTATTAGGCTTAAAAATGTTGTGGTGAATGTAGTTAATTTTATTTAATAAATGGTTATTCACATATTTCATTATACATTGTAAAATTATGAACAAAATAAAACACTGTACCAGGTGTCTATATAACAATAATAATTATGTACACACCTAGGCCTGCTTTAATTCTTCGTGTGGAAATCTAGCTCCCATCGAAGCTGCCGCTCACAGAGCGAAGCTATCGCCTGACTCGGGGAAAGGAAATCAAAGCTATACAAAAATAACGGAATATGTCACATATTTTTGTAAATGTTGTGTTCTGCAACATGCCTGGTGCTATGCTGGAAATACAATATTGTCACTATTCTCAACTAGGAAATATGACGGTAAAAATGAGATACATATAAATTCCTTAAAATATATTATAAATACTATCGGAGCCTAGGAACTTTCAAGAATTCGCTATATCATAATTTGTTTTCTTTCAGTTTTTAAACCAACACTGTTAACCCTGTTGCCGAACATATCAATACTGATATTCATAATATATCGCCACACAAGCATTAAAGAGGTATATCTACCACTATAACAAGTGGCACATATAACTCTTCAATGACGATATTAACCCATAAAAGCCCACTGGCAAGTTTTTTTGCCAGTGACGTTTTTGTGTGACGTCACGATAAAAAAAAAAATTAGAAGGCTACACGACTTGAACCCGTTGTCACTTGTCGTCTTGGTTAGCTACATTTTATGCGATTGATATTTGATACCAACGCTTAGCAACGCTCAAGTTTGTCGGAAAATAGTACTTCCAGAATGCTACTTCATCGTCGTGGAAAATACCAATGAGTAGTTTATTACATATCTTGTAGTAAGTAAGTCAATATTCATAAAGAAACTGTCAGGTGTGGTGATTTTCACCATGTAATTGTAATGCTGAAAAAAGATTCATACCTGTGCATAAAAAGATCAATAATTTACATGGCAAAAAAAATTGCCAGTGGGATAATACACGGTATTATAGTCAGTAGTAATAAACCATTCTGTAAAATGATGCAACGAAATACATTATGTTTATTATGTAGACTGTCCGGTACTAAATCCCTGAGCATACTGATATGTTAAGCACATCTGCATCCTTTTTGTAATAATAATTGTTTGTCTGCTAGATGACATATACTAGGAAGACATTGCAGTTGAAGATGTAGGTACTGGCAAGAAAATTTGCCAGTGGGCACTTACGGGTGTCTTTGATTGTTATGTTTATGATATATGATGAATTATATCATCTCCATGTTTGAATACGCTGCGAGGGATGAGCCAACTACTGTAAAGCAGATCAGAAAGCGAGAAAGTAGATGGTGTCATTAAGATGTGTATGAAATGTACAAGAGTTATTGAAAGAGAATGTTAAATCTCCTGGGACCGTATTTTTCTCAATGTTCCCCCACAATCTGGTTGATAGCATGCAGTGGGAGTACAGCCTATATTCTCAGCAAAAGGAAATAAGCCTCGGTGTAGATAAGATGGAGGCTCTACCATGTTTAGGCATCATGCTTCTGTCTGGATACAGCCGATCACCATATAGCCGGCTTTATTGGTCAGAATGAGCTGATATTCATAATTCTCTGGTCTCTGATTCTCTGAGGCAGAACAAGTTTGATGTTATCATACGTGATCTTTATTTTAGAGATAATACCAATTTGTTAGGTGACAGATATGCCTAATACAAGGTTCGACCGATACTTGAAGAGTTGACTGGAGTTTTCAAGCAGACAGATGTGGCTGAGGATTTCAGCATTGACAAAACCATGATACCTTATTTTGGTAAACATGGCACAAAGCAGTTCATCCGTGAGAAGCCAATAAGGCTCAGTTTTAATTTGTGGTTTTGAATATACATGTATCACGTAAAACCGTATATTTGCGGGTCTGGGAACACCCCCCTAGTCTCAGTATGAAATAAAATACATTTATGTATGATACTACTCGTGTGAGTGATTACCAGCGTTGATCCCTACATCGACCATATCTAGGGGTACTGGGATGATTGTTAGTAGCTGTACTTGTCGCCCCCATCCGGGGAGGGTCATTAGAGATCTGTTCCATCAGTTGCATGCTATACGGCATGGTACGGAAGCACTAGTCTACAGCAATCATCCAAGGGAAGCTGCAGCCTCCTCGTATCTGGCCATAATCTAATCGCTGCGTGAAATGCCACGGAGTTTCAGCAATAAATTGCACAGCAAAACCCAAGTCTGGGCATGTCTGGGGGTAGATACCCTAGACATGCCCAGAACCCCTTACTGGGCGAGCGAAGGAAAACGCTCTCAATAACCCACCATGCCCTATCACCCCACCCTCACATCATCATCTGTACATCACTCATCTTATCAATTGACTACAACGTTTTTATCGTATTACAATGTCACTTAAAAAAACATTTGTGCCGAAAAGTGACGTAAAACAATGATTTACTAATACTACTACTGGTCACAATAAGCACATTTCATTGACCCCTCTAAAGCCCACTGGCAAAAAAATTTGCCAGTCCGAGAAACCACTTTTCAAAAACATTTTTTTTTTAATTCAAATTTAGAATAGTATAATAGTCCAATCGTAGCAATGTGTTATATTTTCGACTAGGAGGCGCTGTTTTAAAAAGTTGGGCTTTAATGGGTTAGCATAGCTAAAAGTAGGCTCAGCATTTTACATTTTGTGCAAATGTTGGCATTTTGAACCTTCATAAATATGCAGGCATAACAGTGGAAATTGTATGTAGGTAATTAATTTTGAAACTGATACCGCGCTACGAGGGTCAATGGACGATACGTTAATGAGTTCTTTATTATATATTTTATGTCCTCTTCTTGAAATATTTAATAGTATGATATTATTATCGCTATGTGGGGTACGGTCGCACATTCGTATAAAAACAGCTACATTGCAAACAATGCAGTTCGCACCACTCTCAAAAAAAGAAGTCATATTATAAGAGTAAACAATAGTCCCAGCCTCGGGCTTCCTTCTTTCGCGCTATTTCTATTCCACAATGCACACAATGGACAATATCCACTCACTCGCATATTCCCGACCAAATATATATGTATCTATTGCAACCATGATCTCTCAAGCATGTACTTTTTCAGTTCTTAGCGATGATTAAATATTTCCAGATTTTTGTTGATGATAATAGTCAAGCATAGGTCAGAAGGCATGAATGAATAGAGAGGACTGGCAGACTAAGCTGCACCTTCCAGTATAACCTCCCCCTTGAAAACTTTAGGCGTCAGAATCTGGTGAGATTCTGACGTCTAAAGTCGGTCCCCACACTGAAAGGGTTAACATTTTGGGTGAATTCATGATGGTTTTAATTTTGCGTTTTTGCATGTACAACAACATTTTCAGGAACATTATCATGAAGGGAGAGGATCTGGGGTTATAAATTATGCATATTTAATTAAACTAAACCCTGTTATGACAACACAACTGGAATTATAGACAACTAGATGTAAAATGTGAAGTTACTTTTTTATGTTGCATCCATGAAAAACAGCGATGTACTTTGCAATAGCTGATTGGTTTTATGCAATAAAAACATTGTCTATTGTGTAAAATAAATCTTGTCCAGAACTTTTTCATTACTAACACTACACCAGACCGGAATTCTGGAATTTGAAGGTTATCCTACATATCTATCACGGAATTGTGATTTATGCTCCTATATGTTCTCGGCGGCGAGCAGATTGGTTCCACTCACCATATTGCTACCACTATAAACATTACTGTTATTACACCCGGTCACCCAGCAGTGGTAAATCTTGTGTCGCCAGTGATAATAACGTTTGTATGCTGCTAGGTACGTGCATATCCGATGTAACTGGTAAAGCGCTAAAAATATAACAAATTCAATTTGAATTTTCACCCACTTGAAGTTGTGTGTCGCTACCGCGACCCACAGCTTCAAGTCGGTGATTTTCTGGATTTGTTTAACTTGACAAGACCTCTTATCCCTCTTATCCCCCTTATCATCATAAATTTTCAGTCACTTGAAGTTTTGTCTTGCTACCCATAACTTCATGTGGATGAAAATTAAGCAATTTTTTTTTTGATTGGGGACCAACATTTGCAAATCTTGATGTTTAAACACTCATATTCCACTCCCAATACCAGTGATTTGATCGGCTAATGCAACAGAATAAAAACGAGTTGTGCTTACCCAAGTACAAAGATACTAAAATGTTAAAATAGAGTGTGTCACATGCTCAGTTTATCAATGATTTGATTCCGAGAGATTTTATGAAATATATATACATGCATATGTACTTTGGATTTTAAAGATTGAATTTATGTTAGCAATTCCAACGTCATATGACGACAAACATTTACTGATAAATAATATTGGCAGGACCGGGTTCAACCCTTCTGCTGCTTGTAGCGTATATAATATTATACGGTTTCAAGCATGTTTCAGATTAATATAAATTAAACAAAATTCTATAAAATGGTTTTGGTAGTTGTTTAGTTAAAGGGACATGCCCAGGTCTAAAATCATAGAAAAAATCGATGAGTTTATTTTATTAGAGACGAAACTCCTGATTTCTAAATAAGAAAAATGGGAATCTCGTCTCTATATCTAGCCTATGTGGTAAGTGCGCAGCACAAAAAAAATAAAAAACTTTTGCAGTTCTAGTCTATGGACATGTTTACATCCTATGGTCATATTATTAAGCTAAAATAACATGAACGATTTGTTTATTGATTTTAGACCTGGGCATGTCCCTTTAATTCAACACTTCAATGTGAGAGGCCTCTATTTTTCATAAATATAATCATTTTTCGTCATTTGAAGCTGGAAATTGCGTTTGCAATTTCAAATGACGAAAAAATAGAAGCCAGTTTAAAAACATTGACGTAAACTATTTAGCACCACAAGGGTTAATATTTCACGGTAAATGACACTGTATTGTCTCAGTGGACTTTTTTACTGTCAATAAAGCCAGCGCGGCGCCACTACTGGGTGCCACACAAGGTCAAACATGATCACATATCTCACCACAACATTATTTGATCAGCATTATTTTGCTGTCCTATATTAGAGGCCAGATCCCATTACCAGGCTGGAAAACAGATGTGATAAATGAAATGAATGTGGTTTTAGGTCACCTTTGTGCTTATGTAGGCTAAACTGAGCCAGGATAACCCCCTGAGATGAATGAGATGACACTGCCCTCCAATCACAGAATACGAAATTCTAGACCAGGCGGTCCGAAGCAGACGACGCTACCTCTCGGCTATGGAGGCACCCCACAATATTAATTCTTTATGAGTGAGTGGAGAAGTAACATTTTCTTTCTTTGAAACTTGAATACCAGAGCGGGGTTCGAACCCGCGATCTCCGACTTTCCAAGCAGACAGCTCTAACCACTGTACCAGCTACACCCCCCCCCCCTCGCCCAGCAGATCTGAGAAAAACATTTTGGTTAAAAGCAAACATGCGTGACCTTTACTTGGATATAATGAACGTATAATCAAGCTCCGACCCTATCAGGGCTCTGTCTTAGGGCCCCAATTATTCTCTAACTACCTTTTACCTTTAGGTAAGATCCTCCGTCAGATTATGTATACCTTTTCTGAAGAAAACTTCCCTCGATGAGGACATACTGAAAAACTACAGACCTGATAATGCTAAAACTCTTTTCAATGCACAGTCTGTTTGGCCAAAAACTATTAATATTATAACCACACCCT